>CAJVPU010000910.1:0-14816 GCA_910591775.1 Dentiscutata heterogama | reverse complement strand
ATGTTAGTGTTCGTATTATTGATGATTATTAAATTTAGATGACGGCTATATCATCAACTCATCTCACAATTCGAAGAGATCTTGGTTCGAATAGATGTCCTTTGAAAGCCTCGTTAGTAGGGGTAGCTCAAGATATTCCAGAGGAAATCGATGGTGAAAGTGCAATGTTTAAGTTGTCGGTTAACGATTATGCTAGCAAGAATTACAGTTTCGTTATTAAGGTTGTATTTCCTCGTAATAGTAGTCGATTTAAATATTTAATGAGTTCTCTTCGTCCAAATGAATCGACACTTTTTGTTGTTGGGCATATGGAAGTTATACAGGAGGATCTTTACATATATGCTGCTGATGTTTCTTTTGTCGTGGTTAATTCCGCAATCAAAAGGAAAGTTTCTAGCTTAGGTAGTTCCCAAACTACATCCGAGGTGTATAGGTCCGTTCGATCGAAGCTCTTAACTGCTCATCAGAATTCTAACGGAAAGTCATCTCAGGTATTTTTAGCTGAAGCAGATAAACATTTAGCGGATCCAGTTATCGATGATCCTAGTTCAAGACATACGAGAGTTGAAGATGTAGATAATGAAGATGATTATAGTAGTTGTAGTCAGACAGTTGAACATGATAAGAAATACAGAGACAGTAATGGCGAGTTTGAAAAGAGTATTACAGGTGAAAATAAAGAAAAGGGAAAGGAAAAGATGACACAACCCGTAGTGCATAATTTGAGACGTTGGGTTTAATATTTAATGATGTGAATAGGAAGAAACAGTTTCATTTTATGGTTTATTGTTTTTTTTTTTTTATGATATGTTCTATGCAAATATGTAATAAGTATGTTTCGATGTTTTTTGCATATAATGGTGTAAATGTTATTAGTTCATGTGGGTTGTAGATTTGTTGCATGTTAAATGTTTGATAACGATGTGTTGCCATCACTTATAATAAAATTAAAGCGTTAGGTGTATCAACGGTAATTTGCTTTTTCAACTTTATTATATTATTCAATTCAGTAATTACAAAGTATGTAGTATAGAAATTTGACGAGACTATCAATTTGTTAGCAGTATTACTGGTACTGAGATTTGTAATTAGTGAGAATTGAAGATAAGTCGATTATTGTATGATAGAATAAACGGAGTTTCATAGTCAATTCATGTGCATTTGATTCGAATTAATATAGTCTGAAGCGATTTTTTATTATTTTCATATATTGCTATTTCTATTTTTTTTTTAAGTTTATATGATTATAAAATGTTATTTAACTAGTTTTTACGGTGTGTCATGTATAACGTTACATAATTTTTTTTAAAGGTTCTAAATTTAGCAGTATTTTTAGAAGCACTACTCGATGCAATTTATGCAAGGTGGAATGTTGTTGTTCGAATGGAGTATTATTTTATGAGTTCGAAGATTATTTTCGCTGATTTGTTCATATGAGTCCTGAGTGTTACGATAGATCTACGTAATTGTGGTATAAAGTTTCTGTAATCTCTGAGCATTTTTCAAAACGTTCAAGTTCTTTTTTAAGATCCAGATCGATCGTTACGTTAAGTTTAGTTTGGTCGAAAGGTCGAAGTAACATAATATCTTCCAATTTTCGTACTCAAGATAACATTATATAAGTACCAGCTCCTGTTTTTCCACTATTTAGATCGATAATTGCTTTTTTTAGCGTAGTGCCTTGACATTTGAACTCTGTAATCGCGAAGGCCAGAGTTATAGGTAACTGAGTTCTTTGAAAATCTCGGGTTATATCTGTTCCATTTTTTATCCTATGCGTATATTTACATCTTCGTTTAATCGGATACACTGGTACATTATTCGGAAGAAGGTTATCATATGAGCCCGGTTTGTGATTCAAGAGTTCTATTATTATATATTTTGGAGGTTTGTTAAAGGTAATAGTTTTTTCTCCATAAACGTTTGTACTTTCCTCCGCTGACGATTCAACATTATATACAATCTTGCGAACTATACCTTGGACACCATTTACTATACCTTCATTGGTGCAAATATTGATTGTTAGTGCCATCTTCATACCTATTGATAGTGGTAATATACCACACAGAGGATTTGATTTGGTGTCCGATACACTTAGAAATCTTTGCCGTATATTGCCATAAACTGGTTTGTTCTTATACGTATCTTCAGCATATATATAATAAACTGGCTGATTATGGTATCTGGCATGTTCTATAGTGGCTTCAAAATTGATTTGAACGTGTAAATCATTTCTCCGGACCAAAAACACAGCATCTATCCATTCCGGTAAATTTACCTTATCTTCTGTCATTACACAATTATGAAGAGTTTCGTATTGCACCAGTGTTAGATGACCACGACGCAAATTATTTAACATAGATGCATACATCGGGTCATCAATCTGACGCATTTGTTTTTTTAGAATAATCACATGCTTTACCGATTTCCATAGTTCTCTACCATTGATGTTAACTAGCATTTGAGTATTATTTTAATTTGTATTTCGTATCTGATTTTTCTGCGAATTTATATTCGCTTCTACTTTATTAGACCGGTATAAGGGTTGATCAAGTACTGGTGGGAGTTGTAGGAAATCTCCAACAAAAATTATATTCATGTTTGCAAAAGGTACAGTGTCATCTCAAAAATTTTTTGCTTCTTTAATGCATGCATGCAGTCGCGTTATAAGTTTTTGTCCCATCATTGAAACTTTGTCTATGATGAGATACTCTATATTCGTCCAACGTTCTTGGAGTGTTTTTTTTGATATTCCTTGAGAGAATTTATATTTATAATCATTAGCATCATCATCAAATCCAAATCCACACAGAGAATGAAGAGTACAACTACGAATATTTGAAGCGGCAACACCAGTTGGTGCACAAATGGCAAGAGAATGATTTTGATCTATTAGATCGAAGTATTCTTTAATAGCCTTGATAACTTTTGATTTTCCTGTGCCTCCGGCATCACCTAAATACATTAATAATTGAGGTGGTTTATTAGGATTACTGGGGTAGGTTTGTTCGCGGTGATTATAGACAAGCATGAAAGCCTTTTTTTGTTCATTGTTCAGATTAGCTAAAATTTTTTGAATTTTGGATCGCAGAATAGTTGGGTTTTTTTTATTAGACATATAAGTACAAGGTTTCGAGTAATAGTTTTTTTCAGAACTTATATTTGTATCTATTTGTTCTATTTTTTTTCTCGACGCTATTGTTTTTTGCCATGTCTTAATTAAGTTACTATCATTTTCACAAGAAGGTCGTATATGTTCTTCATCATTATAATTCATAGTAGGGATCTGCAAATGTCCATGCCAGGCATATTGGCACTATACCAGGCACTAGTGCCTCATGCTATGCCCATGCCTATAGGCACAAAATTACCAGGAATTATTATAGGCATAGGCACAAATGCCAGGCATTTTATAGACATGGGCACAAATGCCAGGCAAAAAGATGCCAAAAGATGCCAAAAAGATGCCAAAAAGGTGCCAGGCACAATTAATTAATAAATATCAAATTTTTGTGCCCGTGCCCATGCCCATGCCAAATCTTTGTGCCAATACCCATGCCCATGCCAAATTTTTGTGCCTATGCCCATGCCCATGGCAAATTCTTATGCCCATGCCCATGTCCATGCCTGAATCTTTGTGTCCATGCCTATGCCTGTGCCTTTTGTTGGGCACAGGCACGAGCCCGGTTTGCAGACCCCTAATTTATAGTATCAAATTTTCTTTGAAAGTTCAGTTGTCCTTCTTTCTTATCATTAAACTTGTCTTTTAAATATAAATGAAGCATGGCATCATCATCAAATTTTGTATTATGTAGTCCAGAATGCATGATTTCATATGGATTTAACAAAACCAAGTTATCAGTACCGAAATTATCTTGGTTATTCAGTATTTCTGCATCGCCAGTATTGTCATAACCTGGCACAGATCTTTCTATTCGTTGGATTTTGGCAATCTCCGGGTTCTTGTAGGCCATTTGACGTAATTGACGATCTAAAATAGTTTCTTCCATGCATCGATGTAATAGTTCAATGTTATCAATTACAAATCATAACCGTGTGGATAAGTCTGGGCTTTGTAAGAAAGCATCACAGGCATCATGCCACGAGTTGTATATAGTTATCAGATCACTTACAGCAGTCCATGGTTTAAACAACAGAAGGATACAGAGTCCGTATCTTTTCGTATTTTTTAAATTATTTTTACGTGGTATACTTTTTCCACACAATACAGGTATTCTTTCATTTTCATGAGTCCAATGGACTTGTATATGTGTTGCGTGTTGTGGATGTATCATACTATGATCACAAGTTTCATCGCACTTTTTTTCTCCACCTAAAAATAAGAATCAATCTACTCTTGTCATATGTCCTTCACAATTTTTTTGTCTATTTAGCTTGTCCAATTCATTACATTAATTTTTATTTTATGGATTTTTGCTATATAGTCATATAGACATATATTTTTTAATTGCTCACCACGATACATATAGTCTACTCGTAAATTTACCACATTTATTTGTTTACCTGAGTTTACTATTATAAATATTTCATCATTAGCAATATCATCCTCACTATCACTTTCTTGGTTTAGTTTAGTTTCATTGCTATCGGTGCTTGAATTTTCTATAGTGATTATTTCGGTTAAGTTTTCAACAGGATACCATAATGTTAGATATTTTTTAAAAGAACTTATATATGCTGAAACAAATCTATTAGGTGTGTAATGATCTTTAAAACCTAATAAATATGCTGATACTTGAGGACCAGTCATTTCTGTTTGTCCTACAATTTTGTTAAGACACTTCATAACAAGCTTCTGTGATCTTGATATAAATTCATTGGATAGTTTATCTGAATTCGATGTTTCAGTAATGAACTTATTTAAAGTTATGGCATACATAAGAAATGAATTGTGCATATTTGTATCAGTTTTTGTTATATAATCTGTGATATAGTAAATATACGCAAGTGCTAGCTTAACAGTCGCAACAAATCTGATATCATTATTCCCGCAGCAGCTAGCTGTTATATAAGGATTATGATTATTAATATAAGCATTGCAACGTTGAAGAGCAACAATCCCAAGTTTGGGATAAACTTTTCCAGATGCATCTACTAATTTACGGGGAAAATCAAACTGACAATTATATACCCTGTCCCAGTAATATTTCTTACATGATTTAGTACATCTATGATACAGCATGCATTTTGCAATTCTAAGAATGTCAAGGCAGAATTGTTCATCAAAGTCTGGAGATTGTGGGTCCGGAATTGGCAAGAACGATGGGTGCATTCTTTTTTCTAAACTAGTTTTTGGGGTTTTGTATTCCTTATTCAGCATTTCATTTGACAAGTACTCATCATTTGGAAGAAGATAACTAATGTCTTCTTTGATAATTTCATTTAAATAAGCCATCAATTGTTCCCTAAAGTCTTCAATTCCAAGACGATCTCGCAGTTCAATAGGATTAAGAGCACCTTGAAGCCATATCAACATATGACAGTGAGGTGTACCACAATCTTGGTATTCTACAACTGCATAATAATTTTTTATTTCACCTAATACACCACTATCTGGTTTTTTGTAAGCAAGAATAAATTCGATCATATTCTCTATTACAACATTAAAATATTTTGCTACAGCAGTTGGATCGAGATGAGCTAGCTTAGCTCTTTCTGTCACAGTTAGAAAGTTTTCTGGAAGTAAAGTATTAATATTAATTTCTTTTCCCGCATACATCATTATGATTGAACTATGAAGATCTGCAGGATTGATGGTTACAAACAACGAAGGTGAGCCATCCCATATTATTACAGCATGAATTTCATTGCGTAGAAAGCCCCGTAATTGATGCGAACCCATAATTTTTCTACCAACAATATTTACATTTTTTAATAATTCTAGCACCGCCTTATTTGTTATCGATTGTTTATTTTTTTCTTGTTCAATTGCAATTTCTATATCATTCAGTGTAAGTTTTGAGATTAGTTTAGCCGATTGTTCAAAATTCGCTTGTTTTGCCATCAAATATGCTCCCGATGCAATTTCTCTTCTTCGTAATATATCAAATGCAGTAAAAATAAATAAACGATGATATCTAAATTTGGGATCCCGAAGACATAGCAAATGTTTAATGTATTGTTTAAATGGTACTCATCATTTGCGAAGAGTATCTTCATGATCACTAACCCCATAAGGAAATAATGTAGGAAATGCGGCAGGTAAAAGTGTTGGGTCTACATATTCATTTTTAAGTATGTTTGAATGTGGCATTAATATTATATTAGGGCAATCTTTTTTATTATTATCCGATTCTTGAATTATTTTCTTTAATAATTTTAGAGAATGTTCTTGTTCAGAGACGAGTATGCTGTCAGTATATGTCATACCTGAATTTCTTAGTTCAGCCAGATCATCAACGGGATTATGCTGCTGGGATGTATTTTGTTCATCACCTAATTCCCCATCATCTATACTATCTGTATCACCATTTATACTTTCTTCAGTAATTAAATCCATAACATACCCAGTATAATATTACACTTTTTTAGGATCAACATTAACCATTACAGTCGTTGCCAATAATAAAGCTGGTATTTTGTTTTCAGGTAAAGATTCCAACGTTGCTCTATCGAGTTTAATGTTTTTATAAAGTCATTGTGATTCATTAACCATTCTAAAGCTGTCGCGATCTTATCTTTTCTTACACATAGTATTTTTTTTAATTGTTCTTTTGATGGTTGTTGTTCGACAAATACAACTTTTAAATAGTCACATAATCGATACACAGCTAAAGGTAAGACTGTAAAAGAGATGTTGGTTCTTGCATAAACGTAATCACATGACCCTTCAGTTTATAGTGCGTATGTCTCTGATTAGTAAGCTGAATAATGTTTATACATATATAGCCTGCGGATATTAAAAGTTGTTCCGGTATCATTAGTCCTTGGAGACATTGCAGAGTTGTCCCAATCCACATATTTGCTAATGAAAATACTAGAGTAGTGCCCGCGTTTAATGACTGTTTACAATTATCATATACCCGAAGATTGAACAGATTTTCATTCTCATTACCCATGTTTTCTTTAACAATTCCATCCCTGTCTAATAAAATTTTATAATCACTCTTGTCTATATATGGGTGTCCATATATAAAATCAATCTCAAAAAGCGAATTTTCTAAATATTTATTTGTTTCTAGTAATGGTAAGCGTATTCTTGTGGAGCAACAATAGTTAAGTTCGTATGCTGAAATAAACCAGAACAAACCGCACAAGTTAACTCTCTAAGCGAATCACAACTAGTATTTTCACGAAATTTATCTAACGCATTATTTGCAATGATCTTATCAATCGGCCATGGCCAGTTCGCATACTTTTCATTTAATACACCGAATTCATTATCCATTTCCAAGACGCGCAGTGAAACACTCACCTCAATCGCCCAAATATCTTTTTCAATACGAATTTTTTGTCTTTTTGTATGTCGAATTTCTCGTCGCTTACGTTGCTGCTCTTGTTCACATTGGCAGTAATCTGCATTTGCTCTTCTAATAGCTTTTTGCTGTTTACGTTTTAATCTATTATTATTAATAATTTCAGAGCTATCTCTAACAAACTAGAAATTAACACTTCTCATCTTATAACATCAAAACAATCACAAAAATTATACTTACATAGTCAAGTTTCAATCGTTATCATTTTTCTAAGCAATAATATTTAATTTAAAACCACGGCCAATTGTATAGTTCAGGAGTTATTGTAAATTTATATTACGAGTTATAATTAACGAGAGATCTTTTTTAATCAACACTAACGATTATAAATACAACTCAAAGTACGGATATTTTAACAGAATTGCGGTGATCAAAAAATATAGTCATTGAAATATTGCTACAAAGATCGTATGCAATAACGCATGATAAATTTTGTGAAAATACTAGTTGTGATTCGCTTAGAGAGTTAACTTGTGCGGTCTGTTTTGGTTTATTTCAGCATACGAACTTAACTATTGTTGCTCCACGAGAAAACGCTTACCATTACTAGAAACAAATAAATATTTAGAAAATTCGCTTTTTGAAGTTGATTTTATATATGGACACCCATATATAGACGAGCGATTATAAAATTTTATTAGACAGGGATGGATTTGTTAAAGAAAACACAGGTAATGAGAATAAAAATCTGTTCAATCTTCGGGTATGTGATAATTGTAAACAGTCATTAAACACAGGCACTACTCCGGTATTTTCATTGGCAAATATGTGGATTGGGACAACCCCGCAGTGTCTTCAGGGACTAACGATACCGGAACAACTCTTAATATCCGCAGGCTACATATGTATAAACATTATTCAGCTTACTAATTGGAGACATACGCACCATAAGCTTAAGGGTCATATGATTACGTTTACGCAAGAACTGACATCTCTTTTTACAGTTTTACCTTTACCTGTGTATCAATTATGTGACTATTTAAAAGTTGTATTTGTCAGACAACAACCATCAAAAGAACATTTAAAAAAAATACTATGTGTGAGAAAAGATAAGATCGCGACAGCTTTAGAATGGTTAATGAATCACAATGTTTTTTATAAAAACATTAAACTCGATAGAGCAACGTTGAATCTTTACCTGAAAACAAAATACCAGCTTCATTATTGGCAAAGACTGTAATGGTTAATGTTGATCCTGAAAAAGTGCAATATTATACTGGGTATGTTATGGATCCAATTACTGAAGAAAGTATAAATAGTGATACAGATAGTATAGATGATGGGGAATTAGGTGATGAACAAAATACATCCCAGCAGCATAATCCTGTTGATGATCTGGCTGAACTAAAAAATTCAAGTATGATATATACTGACAGCATACTCGTCTCTGAACAAAAACATTCTCTAAAATTATTAAAGAAAATAATTCAAGAATCAGATAATAATAAAAAAGATTGCCCTAATATAATATTAATGCCACATTCAAACGTACCTAAAAATGAATATGTAGACCCAACACTTTTACCAGCCGCATTTGTTACATTATTTCCTTATGGGGTTTGTGTTCATGAAGATACTCTTCGCAAACAACGAGTACCATTTAAACAATACGTTAAACATTTGCTATGTTGTTGGGATCCCAAATTTAGATATCATCGTTCATTTATTTTTATTGCATTTGATATATTACGAAGAGAAATTTCATCAGGAGCATATTTAATGGCAAAACGAGCAAATTTTGAACAATTAGTTAAACTAATCTCAAAACTTACACTGAATGATATGGAAATTGCAATTGAACAAGAAAAAAATAAACAATCGATAACAAATAAGATGGTGCTAGAATTATTAAAAAATGTAAATATTGTTGGTGGAAAAATTATGAGTTCATATCAATCATGGGGATTTCTATGCAATGAAATTCGTGCTGTAATAATACAAGATGGCTCGCCTTTGTTGTTTGTAACCATCAATCCTGCAGATCTTCATAGTTCAATCGTAATGATGTATGCGGGAAAAGAAATTGATATCAATACTTTACTTCTAGAAAACTTTCCAACTGTGACAGAAAGAGCTAAGCTAGCTCACCTTGATCCAACTGCTATAGCAAAGTATTTTAATGTTGTAATAGAGAATATAATCAAATTTATTCTTGCTTACAAAAACTAGATAGTGGTGTATTAGGTGAAATAAAAAATTATTATGCAGTTGTAGAATACCAAGATTGTGATACACCTCACTGTCATATGTTGATATGGCTTCAAGGTGCTCTTAATCCTATTGAACTGTGAGATCATCTTGGATTTGAGGACCTTAGGGAATGATTGATGGCTTATTTAAATGATATTATCAAAGAAGATATTAGTTATCTTCTTCCAAATGATGAGTATTTATCAGATAAAATGCTGAATAAGGAATACAAAACCCCAAAAACTAGTTTAGAAAAAAGAATGCACCCATCATTCTTGCCGATTCTGGATCCATGATCTCCAGACTTTGATGAACAATTCTGTCTTGATATTCTTAGAATTGCAAAATGCATGCTGTATTATAGATATACTAAATCATGTAAAAAATATTACTGGGGCAGGGTATCTAATTGTCATTTTGATTTTCCCTGTGAATTAGTGATATATACAAAAAAGTTTATCCCGAACTTGGGATTGTTGTGCTTCAATGTTGCAATGCTTATATTAATAATCATAATCCTTATATAATAGCTTGCTGCTATGGGAATAATGATATCAGATTTGTTGCGACTGTCAAGCTAGCACTTGTGTATATTTACTATATCATGGATTATATAACAAAAACTGATACAAATATGCACAATTCATTTCTTATGTGTACTATAACTTTAAATAAGTTCATTACTGAAACATTGAATTCAGATAAACTATCCAATAAATTTATTTCAAGATCACAGAAGCTTGTTATGAAGTGTTTTAACAAAATTGTAGAACAAACAGAAATGACTGGTTCTTAAGTATCAGCATATCTATTAGGTTTTAAAGATCATTATGCACCTAATAGATTTGTTTTGGCATATATAAGTACTTTTGAAAAATATCTAACATTATGGTATCCTGTTGAAAACTTAACCAAAACAATCACTGTAGAAAATTCAAGCACTGATAGCAGTGAAACTGAACTAAACCAAGAAAGTGATAGTGAAGATGATATTGCTAATAATGAAATATTTATAATGGTAAACTCAGGTAAACAAATAAATGCAGTAAATTTACGAGTAGACTATATGTATTGTGGTGAGCAATTAAAAAATAATGTCTATATGACTATATAGCAACAATTCATAAAATAAAAATTAATGGTAATGAATTGGACAAGCTAAATAGACAAAAAAATTGCAAAGGACATACAACTAGAGTAGATCAATTCTTATATTTAGGTAGAGAAAAAAAGTGCGATGAAACTTGTGATCAGTATGATACATTCACAACATGCAACACATATAAAAGTCTATTGAACTCATGAAAATGAAAGAATACCTGTATTGTGTAGAAAAAGTATACTATGTAAAAATAATTTAAAAAATACAGAAAGATACGGACTCTGTATCCTTCTGTTGTTTAAACCATGGACTGCTGTAAGTGATCTGATAACTATATACAACTCGTGGCGTGAAGCCTGTGACTCTTTCTTACGAAGCCCAGACTTATCCACACGGTTACGATTTGTAATTGATAACATTGAACTATTACATCGAAACATGGAAGAAACTATTTTAGATCGTCAATTATATCAAATAGCCTACAAAAACTCGGAAATTGCCAAAATCTAACAAATAGAAAGATCTGTGCTGGGTTATGACAATACTGGTGATACAGAAATACTGGATAACCAAGATAATTTTGGTACTGATAACTTAGTTTTGTTAAATCTATATGAAATTGTGCGTTCTGACTACATAATATGAAATTTGTTGATGACGCCATGCTTCATTTATATTTAAAAGACAAGTTTAATAATAAAAAAGAAGGACAACTGAACTTTCAAAGAAAATTTGATACTATGAATTATAATGATGAGGAACATATATGACCTTCTTGTAAAAATGATAGTAACTTAATTATGACATAGCAAAAAACAATAGTGTCAAGAAAAAAAATAGAACAAATAGATACAAATATAAGTTCTGAAAAAAACTATTACACAAAACCTTGTACTTATAAGTTTAATAAAAAAAACCTAACTATTCTGCAATCCGAAATTCAAAAAATTTTAGCTAATCTGAATAATGAACAAAAAAAGGCTTTCATACTTGTCTGCAATCACCGAGAACAAACCTACCCTGGTAATCCTAATAAACTACTTCAATTATTAATGTATTTAGGTGGTGCCAGAGGCACAGGAAAATCAAAAGTTATCGAGGCTATTAAAGAATACTTCGATCTAATAGATCAAAATCATTCTCTTGCTATTTGTGCACTGACTGGTGTTGCCGCTTCAAATATCGGTAGTTGTACTCTTCATTCTCTGTGTAGATTTGGGTTTGATGATGATGCTAATGATTATAAATATAAATTCTCTCAAGAAATATCATAAAAATGCTTCAGGAATGTTGGACGAATATAGAGTATCTTATCATAGACGAAGTTTCAATGATGGGACAAAAATCTATAACGCGACTGCATACATGCATTAAAGAAGCAAAAAATTTTCAAGATGACACTATACCTTTTGCAAACATGAATATAATTTTTGTTAGAGACTTCCTACAACTCCCACCAGTACTTGATCAACCCTTATACTAGTCTAATAAAGTAGAAGCGAACATAAATTCACAGAAAAATCAGATACAAAATATGAATCGAAATAATACTCGAATGCTAGTTAACATCAATGGCAGAGAACTATGGAAATCGGTAAAGTATGTGATTATTTTAAAAAAACAAATGTGTCAGATTGATAACCTGATATATGCATTTATGTTAAATAATTTGCGTCGTGGTTATCTAACACTGGTGCAATATGAAACTCTTCATAATTGTGTAATGACAGAAGATAGAGTAAATTTACCGGAATGAAGAGACATTGTGTTTTTGGGCCGGAGAAATGATTTACACATTCAAATCAATTTTGAAGCCACTATAGAACATGCCAGATACCATAATCAGCCAGTTTATTATATATATACTGAAGATACGTATAAGAACAAACTAGTTTATGGCAATATAAAGCAAAGATTTCTAAGTGTATTGGATGCCAAATCAAATCCTCTGTGCGGTATATTACTGCTTTCAATAGGTATGAAGATGGCACTAATGATCAATATTTGTACCAATGACGGTATAGTAAATGGTGTCTAAGGTATAGTTCGCAAGATTGTATATAATGTTGAATCATCAGCAGAGGAAAGTACAAACGTTTATAGAGAAAAAACTATTACCTTTAACAAATCTCCAAAATATGTAATAATAGAACTCTTGAATCACAAACCAGGCTCATATGATAACCTTCCTCCGAATAATGTACCAGAGTATCCGATTAAACAAAAATATAAATATACGTATAGGATAAAAAATAGAACGGATATAACCTAAGATTTTCAAAGAACTCAGTTACCTATAACTCTGGTCTTCGCGATTACGGAGTTCAAATGTCAAGGTACTACACTAAAAAAAGCAATTATCGATTTAAATGGTGGAAAAACAGGAGCTAGTACTTATGTAATGTTATCTCGAGTACAAAAATTAGAAGATATTATGTTACTTCGATCTTTTGACCAAACTAAACTTAACATAATGATCAATCCAGATCTTAAAAAAGAACTTGAACATTTTGAAAAATACCCAGAGATTACAGAAACTTTATACCACAATTATGTAGATCTATCATAATACTTGGAACCCATATGAACAAATCAGCAAAAATAATCTTTAAACTTGTAAAATAATACTCCATTCAAACAACAACATTCCATCTTGCATAAAATTGCATCGTCTAAAAATACTGCTAAATTTAGAACCTTTAAAAAAATTATGTAACGTTATACATGACACACTGTAAAAACCAGTTAAATAACATTTTATAATCACATAAATTTAAAAAAAAAAAATAGAAATAGCAATATATGAGACTATGAAACTCTATTTTTTCTATTGTACAATAATCGACTTATCTTCAATCTTTACTAATTACAAATCTCAGTACCAGTAATACTGCTACTAATACTGTAATTATTAATTCAATTACCCTCCAATTAATCCTGACTATTTAACTGTTCAACATGTACTACTCAAAACAAATTGATAGTCTTATCAAATTTCTATACTACATACTTTGTAATTACTGAATTGAATAATATAATAAAGTCGAAAAAGCAAATTACCATTGATACACCTAACACTTCAATTTTATTATAAATGATGTCAACACATCGTTATCAAACATTTAACATGCAACAAATCTACAACCCACATGAACTAATAACATTTACACCATTATATGCAAAAAATATCGAAACATACTTATTATATATTTGCATAGAACATATCATAAAAAAAAAAACAATAAACCATATAATGAAACTGTTTCTTCCTATTCACATTATTAAATATTAAACCCAACGTCTCAAATTATGCACTACAGGTTGTGTCATCTTTTCTTTTCCCTTTTCTTTATTTTCTCCTGTAATGCTCTTTTCAAACTCGCTATTACTGTCTCTGTATTTCTTATTATGTTCAACTGTCTGACTACAACTACTATAATCATTTTCATCATCTGCATCTTCAACTCTCGTATATCTTGAACTAGGACAATTAATAACTGGATCCGCTAAATGTTTATCTGCTTCAGCTAAAAATACCTAGGATAACTTTCTGTTAGAATTCTGATGAGCAGTTAAGAGCTTCAATCGAATGAACCTATACACCTCAGATATAGTTTGGGAACTATCTAAGCTGGAAACTTTTCTTTTGACTGCGGAATTAACCACAACAAAAGAAACATCAGCAGCATATACGTAAAGATTCTCCTGTATAACTTTCATGTGCCCAACAACAAAAAGTATCAATTCATTTGGACAAAGAGAACTCATTAAATATTTAAATCAACTACTATTACGAGAAAATACAACCTTAATAATGAAACTGTAATTCTTGCCAGCATAATCATTAACTGACAACTTAAATATTGCACTTTCAGTATCGATTTCCTCTGGAATATCTTGAGCTACCCCTACTAACAAGGCTTTCAAAGAACATCTATTCGAACCAAGATTTCTTCGAATTGTGAGATGAGTTGATGATATAGCCGTCATCTAAATTTAATAATCATCAATAATACGAACACTAACAT
>CAJVPU010000909.1:0-14824 GCA_910591775.1 Dentiscutata heterogama | reverse complement strand
TAATATTGTAATTATATTATAACAATATTGTAGCAATATTGTAAACATATTTAGCAAAATCGAAGGTTTCTGCAAAGTGTGCACTATTTTGGAAACAAATAAACGTTGTATGGCCAAAATATCAAAGATTAGAACGATCAAAACACCGATTATCGCAATTTCAAGTACATACTTATGGCGTTCTCTGAGATGATTCATCATTATTATCATATCGGTCAATTTACGGAAATGACCTAAATTAAGGTCCACATGTTTAACAATGCGATTGTAAAACCAACCCTAAAATTTCAGCAATAATGCATTCTGTAATTGTTAAATCCAGGGACACTAATTTAGATACATTCTACAAATCCGCCGATATGTTTTAAATATTTCTACATTTTTTTTAAACTATGTAAGTCGTCGTCAATTTTTATTTTTTTTTAAATTGCATCAGCCCTTATTTACTCGGAATTTTTTCAACACTGTTTATATTGCAATGTATATCTCGTCGTCTCGTTTCAAACTTTGCTCTTTTTTTTACTAAAAATATTTATTTGTAATACCTGTTATTGTAGAATCATCGTATAGATATAATTTAAATTTAGAATTATGTAATATTTTTGGTCAGATTAAATACATAATGTAAACATAAGTACTTTTTAATAGTTAAGTATAGTGATAGGATAAATTGTTTTTGCAGTAAATACGTACAGTACGTATATATGTATTCGTAAATTCAAATTACCAAATTAATATCTTTTTTAATATTATGAAGCTGAAAAGAAAAAAAAATGGTTGGATCTTACAAAACTTACATTATTTCAGAACCTACATTAAAAGGTATTAGAGTGCGCATTAAAACTATTCGTTTGGGCTTCAATAATATGTAACCGCACGTCTTGAATGTGTGCCTGATTTTGAATTATTTTAGGTAGCATTCCCACAAAAAATTGTTCACCCCCTGTAATTTTGACCAATCAAATTTTAAGATAAGGTGTAACGTGATAGTCAAAACAAACGTGTTTTGTTTTCTAAGTAAAAGTTGCGTGTAAAACTAAAACGCATTATAGTTAGTGTTAGGGTTGATTTTATTAGGGACATTTTAAATAAGCAACAGAGGGTGTTTCCTAATTAAAATTTAGGGCTATTCTCGTTTTTTTGTAAATTTTGTGGGACAGCTAGGGGCGTTTTCCAGATTGGTAGCGCAATTAGACTAAGCCCAACGATCAAAATTAAATTAATTGTGATCAATCGATCATGTAGAATACGTAATATTTAAGTACGGACATACGTATGTACTTAAGTATAAAATCGATATTACTAATGGATATAATTAACTATTTATTACTGTAATATGTATAATTAACATTTCCATACTACAGTAATTTATAATTTTGCCTTTATTGGATTTTCCATACTCTTCCTGCTCAACGTTAACAACATAATGATATTTTGAGCGTAACGACAAAAAATGGACATTAGTGGAGTTAGCGACCAAATATATTTTTCTACATTTGGATTCTTTTTTTATTTTTTTTAATAATAATATCGATACATACAAATATCGACATCACATGATTTCTTACAATTTATCTGCTCTTTTTATTTTTTATTGTTCTATTTATTTTGTTATGTCAAGTCAATACCTTTTATACTTCGTTACAGCCTAGTTCTATTCCATAAGACCGTTTACAAGAATCAGAATCATCTGATAAATATCGCAAGTAGCTTCAAAATATGCTTTTATTATTGAATTAATAAATAGTTTCATAATTTACAAGTGAATCAGTCATACGAAATAAAGAAAGTGATGATTTTCCGGTTGAGCAGAATGAAGATAATGGTTCAGTTGAACAGAATGAAGAAGCTGATTGTTTTTCAGTTGAGCAGAATGTCAGATCCCAATATTGTGCTTTGGATAAATTTATTACAAGATATTGTGCATCAAAAATTGCTTTCAATCTCGCGATAGACTTCCTTCTTACATAATAATAACTTTTGCACAGATTTGTCATGCATTAAAAGTGGTGCTGTGATCTGCGTTCAAGTCGAATTTGTCAAACGGCGTAAGTTGAACGGGTCTAATCGAGCTAAAAAAGTCACGTACTATTTTAAATAAAGTAAAGGAAAATTATGATATTCAAACTATTCCCTCTCGTAAAAAAAGAAAAATTAACAGAGGGATCATAGTTTGAGCAAGAGTGTTGCAAAAAATCGATTAAAATAATTTTATTTGTCATTTCAAAGCTATTTTGCAATTATTTCATAACTGTATCATTTCACGAACAATTAAATTCAATATATTAATTTTAATAATGCTTATTTTTTCTTATCGTTTCAATTTTACTCATATTGGGTATCATGATATTGCTACGGCGTAGCTAACTGTACCACAACCTGGCACAATTCAAGGGATTTTATGTAACCAATTAATTACAGAATTATGCTGCAAGTAATTTGGTCATATGTTGCACGAAGTGGCTAAATAAGTATTACGTATGTAACGTATGTAGTACTTTTATACATATAAGATTTTTTTGTTTTTTTATTTCTTGGTTTTAAAAATGTCAAATAATTTAACTGCTGAAAATCCAAAAAAAATCATTAGTTCATCAAACGAAATTACCCAAATAAATGACAATTTTAACCAATCAGATTTAAAAGATGATAGCTCTTTTAGTGAAATTGTTAAAGAATTATATAATAAATATAATGAAGAATATTTATTATGTGACGATTTGAATTTAGCCATTAATTCATTGGATCAAATTTTAATAAAAAAGAAGCAAAATCCTGATAATATTATCAATTGGTGTTTAGATCAAAATGATCCTATTGCCCAAATAGTTCTTGCAAGATGTTATCGTTTTGGTAAATGGGTTGAAAAGAATGAACTTAAGGCATTTATTCATTATCAGAAGTCTGCTGATATGGAATTCGGTGAAGGAATTTATTGCGTTGGTGTTTGTTATGAATATGGAATTGGTGTTAATAAAGATAATAATAAAGCATTTATTTACTATCAAAAGTCTGCTGACATGAGTTGTGTTAATGGAACATATAATGTTGGATATTGTTATTTTAATGGAATTGGTGTTAAAAAGGATTTGGATAAAGCATTCATTTATTATCAGAAATCTGCAGACATGGGCTTTGTCAGTGGAATATATAATGTTGGATATTGCTATCAAAAGGGAATTGGTATTGAAATAGATAAAAAAAAGGCATTTGGTTATTTTCAAAAATCTGCTGACATGGGCTTTGTTATTGGAATATATGGCGTTGCATATTGTTATTCAAACGGAGCTGGAATCGAAAAGGATAAAAATAAAGCATTTATCTATTATCAAAAAGCTGCTAATATGGGTTATACCAATGCAATAAGAATAGTTGGCTGTTGTTATCTTTATGGAAATGGGATTGAGATAGATGAATATAAGTCTTATATTTATTTTAAAAAATTAGCTGAAATCTAACAAACTAGCTTGTTGTAACTTAGAAAAATTAGTACTGTAGTAAAAAATTATTATAATGATAATACATTGTATAATGTGTAATTTGAAATATTTATATCGTTAAATTCTCTGAAGAAAGAAGTCATATAAAAATATTTTTAATTCATACTACTCCATTCATTTGTATCCTATTTTAAAGATGAATTTCATGGTACGCATGTTATGAAATAGCAAAAATAATTCCAAAAACCACGCATATTCCATTATTAATAACACCTTGCAAGAACGATTTGGATAATAGGATCATTTTGATTATCTAAACGCCAATTGATAATACTATCAGGATTTTGTTTCTTTTCTATTAAAATTTGTTAATAACTATACTCAAATCGTCACATGTTAAATATTCTTCATTATATTTATTATATAACTCTTTAATAATTCACTAAAGGAGCTATCATTTTTTAAATTTAATTGATTAAAATTATCAATTATTTGGGTAACTTCGTTTGATGAACTGACGATTTTTTTTGAATGTTCTACGGTTAAATTATCTGACATTTCAAAACAAAAAAGAAAAACAAAAAAAAACTATTATGAAAAGTATTATTGTTACGTATATATAATTATTTGCAATACAGTTATCATATTTAGACACTATGTAACATATGATTAAATTACAAATTGTTGATACCACAATGTTTTTTCTTACGTATATACACTGTTACAGAAAACAAATAGTTCATAGTATTTATGCAGTTAGAAGATTATTTTTAAATGCATTCTATGACTGACTCTGAAATAATATTAAAATTTTGAAATTCTTAAAACATTTTTCAACTTTATACCATACAGTTCCACATCATTTTAAATAGCATCGGGTAGCATTTAATTGTAGATTCTAATATTTTTGAAAAATATCTCGGTATTGATCAAATTCGATATGTATTATATATTTTTTATGACCCAAATCAATAATTCATATTTGATCAGCCCTTACATAGTACGTACGTATCTCTTTCATTACACGGTACCTCGGGGTACTATTTAATTTGACATTTTTGTAAAAGGCAACGGAGGTACTGCATATGATATGATTATATTAAGAAATATATTACAGTAACTTGGTGACTTTTGTTTACAAATGTACATGTACGTACGTACTTAGCTATTAAAAGTATTTTTTTATTTAACTTAACCGAAATGTTACATATATATTTCTAAATTGATTATTTCTAGTAAAAAAATTAAATTATGAATTTGACACGAGATTGAAAGGTATGCAATAAAAAAATAAAAATAAAAATATTACATTACTATATAGATAAAATATAGATTAAAATTGAAATTAAAAAAATTTTCAACGACATTTATGCGTTAGAAAAAGTAAAAATCGATTTGCAAAGGCCAATATCTATGCAAAAACTCTAAGATAATAAACCTTGTTTTTGTATAGTACTTTATATTTTATTTAAAAATTGGTCTTAGATTTATGTATTGAATACTAGGCTCAATTTTAATTAAAAAGGAAGTAAATATAAATTATACAAAAACTTTAATTTAATTGCATTAAATAAAAAGACATCAAATTATAACTAGTAATATCACTCCTGATATATTTAATTTTTAGTTCAAACTAATACACTTTTTTTTTTAATTCCAAAATTTTGTTTCTATTTACGAATTGTGTCCATAATAAGAATATATGGCCTAAAATTTCCTACAATTACTACCGTTACTGTTGTTTGAAATTGATTCTTGTCATGTATAATTTATGCAATACTCTAGTAAATTATTATTGAAATGATCGTTATGAACATATTTAGCGATATGTAAGTAATAATACTGTATGAAATGATCTGTAATTTACATATTTTTTATGGAACTCAATTCCGATGATGAGAGAAGCTCATATGGCTATGTGACAAAAACTATAACGAATGCATCAGACAAAAACTTATTAAAATTTAAAATTATATTAAAAGACTCACACGGAGCATTCAAATATTTAAGTCTTGCTCAAACAAACTTTTAGCAATCAATTTAACATCTTAACAAATTCAAATTTATTTTATAACAAAATAAAATTGCTTTATTCTGTTTTTAATTTTTATTGTCAGTTTTATCATTAAATTTAGGAAGGTTATCCTTCCAAATATGATTATAATATTTATGATTACCAAGGCAAAATTATAAGTTTAGACCATTTTTAATTCTTTACTACCCTTTCATTTGTATCTTATTTAGTTATGGATTTCATACATGTGTACGATTGTAATGATTACAAAAAAATGCGTAAAAATTCATTTTCCATCACCAATCTTATTATCTTTATAATAATAATTTTGAAAAGATTACTCTTTAGACCATTTAAATTGGTTAATTTTCGCTTCAATTATCATTTTATTTAGTTTTTTTCAGGAAGTAATTCAAATTCACATTCTACAACGTATTATCACTAAAATACTTTTTTACTACTAATTTCTGTTAAAGTTACAGATAGTTAGTTTGTTACAATTTCAGCCAATTTTTTATGATAAATATAAGCTTTATTCATCTATCTCAACTCCATCCCCATAAAGGTAACAATAACCAACTGCATTTATTGCTTTAGCATAACTCATATTAGCGGCTTTTTGATAATTGATAAACTTTACAGAACCTTTGATTTTTGCTAAATATGTATGCTTTATAATTATTATATAATAAAAATATAATAAAAATATTTTTTAGTCTGTTAAATTACTATTAATTTGCTTGTTATCATATTACTAAAATATAAGCTTTGCTAAGATATTGGTAATATATTGGTAATATTATTTAATTATTTTAAACAGATTGTTATTATATTACTGTTAGATAATAAAAAGATATTTCTAATATTAAACCCATATTGTAATTATATTATAAATATATAATATATATCAAATTAAAAGTGATTTAATAGAACAAAAAAAATATTTTTAAATATAATAATAATATTTTTAACATATGTTTAACATATATTTATCATATAATAATATTAGTAATATTGTAATTACTGTATATTACAGCAATATTGTAGCGATATTGTAAACATATTTAGCAAAAATCAAAGTTTCTGCAAAGAATGCTTTATATTTATCCTTTTCAACTCCAATTTCGCCATGATAACATAATCCAACATAATATTTTCCACGATCAAGACCCATGCTAGCAGATTTTTGATAATAAATAAATGCCATATATTGATCCTTTTCAACGCCAATTCCATAACGATAACAATTTCCAATACTATAAATTCCATAAACAAAATCCATGCCGGCAGATTTTTGATAATAGCTAAATGCCTTATGTTTATCCTTTTCAACGCTAACTCCGTATTTTAAAAGAGGTAAGCAAGCATTACATTATTTTTAATAAACCAGTGATTATTTATCCTAATTAGTATTTTAGATCGAATAAATTTTATGAATACATACGTACTTACTACAAAAAAAATTTACCCTATCACTTTACTTAACTAATATATTTGCATTATGTATTTAATCTGACAAAAATACTACATGATTCTAAATTTAATTATATCTACGTATATAACTATCAAGCACGATTAAGACTTGATTCTAAAATAACGAATATTACAAATAAACAAATTTAGTAAAAATAAAAGAAGAGTGAAGTTTGAAACGAGGTGGAAAGATATAAACAAAATACATGAGTTTGAATTTTTTGAGTAAATAAGGGTTGATCAATTTAAAAAAAATGACACCGATTTTCATAGTTTAAAAAAAATGTAGAAATAGATTTGAAAATTTGCCGAGGAGATCTATATAAATTTATAAAAAACTAAGATATCAACCGTGTTAACTTTCATATTTATCTTTAAAACTAATTTTAGATTTATGTGCCGAGTATTAAGCTTAAAAAAGGAGTAAATTTAATGTTTTTCAAAAAAAAAATTTTTGATTTGCCAAATCAAATAAAGATAGATCAAATTAGGTAACGCCATGTTATTTTATCTCTTGCTATATCTAATTGTTAATTTAAACTGGACGGCGAAGCCTCCCACATGTGCAGCTTCTAGTTATTAATTGACCCGAATAAAGCATGTGTCATCTGATATTGTCTCATTCAGAGTAATGGAATCTATTATCGATTGGAATTCTGAACACGAAGAAATTAATAACGACAAAATGGATAGAAGCAGTGCAAGTGAACGTGATAATCCAAAGTATATAATTTTTATAAAAAAGAATAAAAAAATTGAGGCATTCAACCATTTCAAAAAATTGCTGATAAGAATAAATAAGATAGATACATCCTTTTTGCAACCAAAGTTTTCAGTTACTATGAACTTGCTTAACTATCTATTGAGATTTACATGTTAGAATAGATGTGATGGAATATGACCGAACTTGTAATGTTTATAATCTAAAATCCTAACAAGTAAAGCTTTCTTGTATCATTATTTTAGTCTCTTGCATTGATTGTTCTCGTCCAAATCGTGCGCCTTAAGCCGTCTTATTTTCTGTCGTTAACAGGTTATCGGGTCAAAATTTCCAAACGAATTGTTGCAAATTGGGGTTTTATCATATGATATAGTAATCTAACAAATATTGATATGAAAATTATCGTCATAAGATATAATATGTAATTAATAATGAAAAGGCACATTTTTGGATTCAATTCCTAAGCTTTACACAGGTTTAATCAATGAATATTGGATTCATACCGGGAGACAAGTTTCCTGATATGTACCCGTTAGTCTGCCATAGATCCGCCAAATACCTGTGAATATCAGCAACATATTGGCAGCATATTTGTATGATATCAGGAGGTTGTTCGATATCAGTAAAATAATAGCACAATATTAGGATACCCTGATGTCTTCTCTTAGCATTCTGGGCCTAAAAGTAAGATATCGGGGTATCCTAATATTTTTACTGCAATGTTGCTGATATCGATCTACCTCCCGATATCTTACCAATATGCTGCTGATATTTGGCGGATCTATGGCAGACTAACGGGTACATATCAGGAAACTTTCTCCCGGTATGCGCCCGATATTCGTTGATTCAACCTGTGTTATACACACAAAATTATGGCTCCATTTATGTGGAAAAAGCTAAAATAATAATTGGGATAATCTGTATTTTGATGGTTCTAATCGTTTGGTTTTTGGGATGTACATCATTTATTTGTGCACAATGTCTATTGAAAAAACTTAAAATTATATTTGCAGTTTCACTTGCAGCATTCAAATATTAGATCTTGCTCGAATAAATTTTTAGTGCTCAATTTTAAATCTTAAAAAATTCAATATTCGTTTTATTAATGTTTTATTTTTAATAATGCCTATTTTATAATTAAATTCTATTTCAAAATATAATTATAAAAGTATATTATTAACATAGCCAAAATCATAATTTTAAAGTCAATTAAAAAGATAATTGAAATTGTAAAAATTAATCTTTTCAAAATTATGAAGATAATAGTATTGATAATAAATAAATGCTTTATACTCATCTTTATTAACACCAATTCCTGAACCATAACAAATACCAACACTATATATTCCTTCAGCAAATTTCATATCAGCAGACTTTTGATAATGAATAAATGCTTTATGTTCATTCTTTTCAATCCATTTACCAAAACGATAGTTGTTACGAATACGGAACTGGTGTTGAAAAAGATGACCATAAGGCATTTAGTTATTATCAAAAATCGGCTGACATGGGTTTTGTTAGTGGAATACATAATGTTGGATATTGTTATCAAAATGGAATTGGTGTTGAAAAGGATGAAAATACGGCATTTATTTATTATCAGAAATCTGCAGAGATGGGAAATGCTAGTGGAACATTTAATGTTGGATATTGTTATCGTAATGGAATTGGTGTTGAAAAGGATGAAGATAAAGCATTAATTTATTATCAGAAGTATGCTGACATGGTTTTGTTAATGGAATACATAATGTTGGATATTGTTATCAAAATGGAATTGGTGTTGAAATAGATGAAAATAAAGCATTTAACTATTTTCAAAAATCTGCTGACATAGTTTTATTTTTGGAATATATAATGTTGGATATTGTTATGTTATCCGGCAAACTCATATGATCATGAAAAAATTTCTTTCTGTTATTTTTTCATGTGTTACGATATAATTATGTTATTCCAATATTCAAAAAATAAAACTCAGCGAGCGACTCCCTACCAATCATGATCATAAATTGCCGGATAACACCAATATTGGGCAAATTGTCGAATACGGTAATTTGACAAATGATTGGCTACACGTGCCGCAAAGCGGCACGTGCTCATTTGCCAAATTACCGTTATTCGACAATTTTTGCCCAATATTGTATACAAAACGGAGTTGGAATCGAAGTAGATGAACATAGAGCATTTATATATTATCAAAAAGCTGCTAATATAGATTATGCTGATGCAATAAATATGGTTGCTTACTGTTATCTTAATGGATACGGAGTTGAGATAGATGAATATAAGGCTTTTGTTTATTATAAAAAATTAGCTGAAATGTAACAACCTTGCCTTTTGTAGCTTAAGAAAAATTAGTAGCAAAAAATTATTATAGTGAGAATACATTTTAGAATGTGATTTGAAATGCTTATATGTATAGTGTTAAAAACAAACTATATGAAAAGATAATTGAAGAAAATAACTTAAAAAATATAAATTAAAAAAAATAACTTAAAAAATATAAATTAAAAAAAATAAATTAAAAAATATAAATTAAAAAATATAAATTAAAAAATATAAATTAAAAAATATAAATTAAAATATATAAATTAAAATATATAAATTAAAAACTATAAATTAAAAATATAAATTAAAAAATATAAATTAAAAAACATAAATTAAAAAATATAAATTAAAAAATATAAATTAAAAAATATAAATTCAGTAAAAATTAATTTTTCAAATTATGAAGATAATGTGAAAAATGTGTATTTTTCGAAACATTTTCAATATTTCATAATTATGTGCACGCATGAAACTCTTCTCTAAATAGGATATAAATGAAGTAAACAATTAAGAATATTTTCAATTAATTTTAAAATTATAATTTGGTACGAATACATTCGGAAATAGATTTCCTGAATTTAATGATAAAATATTCAAAGTAATAAAGAAAATAAGAAATCATTTTGCTATAAAAATAAAACTTTAATTTAATTGAATACTAAAAATTGTTCGATCAAGACGTTAATATTTGAGCTACCAAGTGAACCTGTAATGTTTTTAAATTTCATACATGCATGACTTCTAAAAATTATGATTACGTAATTTATATTGTGTACAGAAGTAATTTACTTTTTTTTTTTTTTTTAACATTACTTAAGTTAAATAAAAACTCATAATTACAGAAAATTATTGAAATACCCCATTATCTGAAAATTTGATTAGGATGCGTCATTATAAAAAATTTCTAGATCTAATGAAATGAGAAAGGTAAGCTAGACGCATTATTAATCTAGATCAGAGGTCTAAAAGTTTTTATTGGGTTGCACTGATAGATTAATATGTAAATTTGGCAACTAAAATTTAAAATTTTGAACAAATACATGGATTTGATGGCCGAATTTTGGCTTAATTTCATAAATTCGCCATTTTGTCAAATGAAATGAAAATTTTCTGACAAATTGCCTAATTCCAATATTTCACGATAGATTTTGTACGAATGTGTGTTGCAAAAAATTTTGCTAAAATGTTTCTTGTATATTTTTTCTTGCATTTTGTTAGCGTTTCGTTATGAGGTTGTCTGAGACCTATGATCTGGGTTCGAAAATTTAAATAATGGTTTGAAACCCAATATTGAGTTTAATCTAAAAATAAATAAATATTACGTTTAAACTGATAAAAAAGGAGTAGGTAAGTGTATTACATAAATAAATGAAGTAATAACGTACATACTTTAACCTTTTCCTATTAACTAAGCTACATTCCTTAATAAACCATCATCTCGAACTATGCCCAAAGCTAAACTGCGCATAATGGCATTGCTCTCTAGACTCTGGTGTAACAACATACGTAAGTTTTAAATGTTAATTAAACTAACTTAACGTTAATATGTCATTTTAATAATACGCCACACATTATCACGTGTGCGTGAAATTTTCGTGGCGAAGCTGAAAAAAGACTGAGATGATTAAAATCAGGTTAGAACTAATTTAAGATTGAAATTAGACAAGCATTATAGGTAAAATTACTCTCTCGGAATTTTTGGCTGTATACAAATAATGATAATTATCCTTCTCTTTAAATACAATAAGTTATAACAACGCAAGGGCTAGGGATGGGTTCAGCTAGGTCAGCTATCGGTCAGCTATCATCGACTATCGACTAGTAGCCGGCTATAGCCGATAAATTACTTGATCAATTTCTTAATCAAACATATAAACAAGTGCCGAATAATTATATTTTTATATGTATATATAATTATACATATTAGACTACCCTAGCTTCACCAAAGCATAAATATCAGATGGGCTAGGTGCTAGAAAAAGGAACGAAATTGACAAAAAAAAAAGATCTACAGAAAATCAATTTTTATGTTATAAATCTTATAATAAATCATAAGAAAATACAAATTTAAAGAGCTATACTACAAAATTTTATTAATACAACTACTTTTGTGTCTTAAGTGAAATTAATTTATGTAAAAAATTGCTTTTGAAAAAATTGTCATTTTCGTTCCTTTTTCCAGCACCTAGCCCAGATACTCTATTTGCGCCAAAAATCTGATCTATATTGGCTATATGTCAAAAAACATCAGAAGCATATCAGGTAGAAGAATAAATATCAGGATACCCGATATTTATTTTTTATCTTAAATGCTTAAGATATTTTTTTGACATATTGCCAATATAGATCAGACTTTTGGCGTAAATAGTTAGCTATCGGATATCTGATATTTCTGTATTTACGCTTTGAACCTCATAGGAAGACATTTGTTTGATTGGTTAATTTCTAGAGATCTACCCATGATTGTTTGTAATAATTAACCAATCAAATTATCAGTTAATCGATTGATATAATTTGTCATAATTTATACAATTTAAAGTACTTTATAAAAATTTGGTTTCTTTAATTTCTAAAGTATTAAAGATATAATTAAAAGTAAAATACAGTATACAGTATGCCTAAACTTAGTGGATCATGCGTTATTATGATTTGTATAAGGGCATCAACTCAATGGAGGAAAGTTTTCTTTCCAAAGCCCAAATTAACAATACTTTACCAAGTTATCTTCAAATAGGCAATATGATTTGTTCAAATTGTTACAATAGTATCACTGTTAACTGTTTATTTGAATTTAAACAGCATTCTGAAGAGAGTAGTAGGTTTGTTGAAACTGAAGTTGAAATTGAAAATATTAATACTATATCTTTTTCTCAAGCAATAGCAATAATAATAAATATTTTATATGAGTAAGAAGTTAAAGAAAAAAAAACCAATAATGTATTCATTTGATGAATTTAGAATAACTATAAAACAAAAAGTTGAGAGTTTAAAAGGTTTTTTTAAAGAGTTGTATTTATTATCTAACCCATATTCTAAAAGTGAAGATTCAAAAATACGAATAAAAAAACAGCTTTTATTTGCTTGTTATTTTCTTTGTGGTATTTATAATTAGTTTGTGAATAATATGAAGTGTGATGTGACATTATATTTGGATTCTATTAGTGTATCTGATTCTTTTATAAATACTCTCGCCAATTTGGGTGTAACTACAACATCTTGCACAGTTGCTTAGCATAAAACAGCCATATTCAAAAAACATGCCAACACTATTAATTTTACACTTGCACAATATATTAAGAATGCAATAGTATTAAATATCAATAATTATCATAGCATCTATACAAAGAAAGTGCCAAATACAACTACTATTCAGATACTGCACATGTGGCAATGATTTTAATAAATCCAGTTATGATGCAACTGGCCATTTCAAATATAGATATTCATAACCCTCTTTTAGTCAATGCTGAGCTAATCAAAAGAAATATAACAACTAAGTTTATAACACTTTATAGTTTTTCTCATAATTAGTGTTAGAAATTTTGGGTAGTTGATAATGATATGAAATTATAAGAACTAACTATATACAATTATAATATTAGGTTGAAAAAAAAACAAAGTATTCATTTTATAAAAGATACCATCCTTATCAATTTACAAGAAAATGATCTCAATATCATAGATATATATATTAAAGCTATTAATACTGTCGCAATATTCTATTTGTACAACAATATCTTGAAAAAAGAAATATTATACCTGTTGTTGCTGATTAGCTTGAACAAATTCATCTTTGAACTACAATTTTATATTATTTGTATTATCATGAAAGGTTCCAATTTTTGTACCCCCACATTTAATATTCATACCCCCTAGCAAAAATAAAAATTTTGAAACTTTAAATAAAAATATCTTGACAACCACATTTTTAAATTCGATGAACTTTTTTTATTTTAATTCTATAGATTTACAGAATTCAAATAAAAAAAAGTATCAAATTTGGTCAGTAGGTTGTCAAGTTAACTTCACTCAAAGTTAAAGAAAAATCAAAAACATCTATGTTTTGATAGACATTTTTGATTTTTTTTAACTTTGAGCAAAGATATCTTGACAACCACCTGACCAAATTTGATAAACTTTTTTTTTATTTAAAATCTGTGAATCTATAGGATTAAAATAAAAAAAATTATCAAATTTGGTTAATTGGTTGGCAAGATATCTTCATTAAGAGTTTTAAACCAATTTGCCACAGCTTTTGTTTTTGATTTTTCTTTAACTTTGAGTGAAAATATCTTGACAACAACCTGACCAAATTTGATGAACCTTTTTTTTTTTAAATCTGTGGATCCATAGGATTAAAATAAAAAAAAAAGATCATTGAATTTGGTCAGTTGGTTGGCAAGATATCTTTATTCAAAGTTTTAAAACAATTTGGCACAGCCTTTGTTTTTATAGATATTTTAGATTTTTCTTTAACTTTGAGCGAAGATATCTTGACAACTACTGACCAAATTTAATGAACTTTTTTAATGAATTTTATAAATCTATAGAATTAAAATAAAAAAAAGTTCATCAAATTTGATTTTTTTTTTTTTTTTTTTTGGTATTAAGGTGATCTCTTTGGTCTGGTGAACTTTTAATTAGAGTATAGACAAAGTTTTATATGTAATTACAATGATGGTACATCAAGCCACACATATACCTTTTGAGTGCCTATTTAAGTAGTCCGCCCGAAGGTTCTGCACTATCTGCTATATCTGCACCCCAACTAGAGAGGTACACATTTAAACTATCTGGTTCCCATTAGCTCTCTAACCTAATGGATTTCCTCACTATTCATACGCTAGATTT
>CAJVPU010000908.1:0-14830 GCA_910591775.1 Dentiscutata heterogama | reverse complement strand
AAAGCTTTTAATTTTTGTCTCACCATAGTATCTGAAATATCTCCTAATTTGGTTTGCTCTTGTTTCAAGTAGCAAGTTCCAGACTGTAAGGTTTATTTTAAATTTATGTCTAGCTCTTTTGGTCTGTGACATACTAGATGTGAGCTGTGTAACTTGGGCTATTTTTTCCTTTTTACTACTTTCAGGTGTGACTTCTTCTATGTATTTTTGCTTTTAAGCCACCTTGTCTAACTCAAGACTGGGGATCTCTGTGTTTCGTTGTGGGTTGTATATAGATATTTCCAACAACTCATATTTTATAGAGAGATCTCCTTTTGGATCTTACTTGGGCTCTATATTGTTAATTAATTCCTCAACTCCATAATCTATAGTTCCGCATTCTGTCAGCAAAAGCATCTCTTTAACATGTAATTTTTTGCTGTTCAGAGCTTCTTTGGTTCTGGCCTCCTTCAAACCCAAGGGACCTTTGTATAGTTCAAGCTCAAGGTTTGTTAGGGTTTTGCTTATCACTTCTTTATACCTAATTCAATTAAACATTTCTATTGTTTTTCTAATTAGGCTTACTGTCTCTGCCGACTCTATCCCTAACCATGTTGTAACTTTTTTATCTTCTGATATTAATACTTCTTGGTTAATGATTCTAAGCAGATCCTCTCTTTCTTGTTTATCTTTTATAAAAAGATTCTTGTATCTAGCGTGTCCTTCCATTCTTGTCACGTGGTTTTGTTGCTGTATTGTTTGTGTTCTGTATGATGTTTAATGTGGTGTGACTAACTAATACTTGTATTGTTTACGTGTTCTTTGCTTGTTTAAGCTTTAGTATGTCATGTGCTATTTGTTGTTACAATTGATCTACATTACAGGGTTAAAGCCAAATCCCCAAACTAGACTTTTTTGACAGAAAATTTTGCAAAAGATGGCAAAGTTGTTTCTACTTTCTTTTCTGAGTGTTTGGGCATCTGTTGGTTCTAAGTAACTTGCTGTAATTTTGGACACTGCTTTACTTTGTCTTATTACTGGAGTCTTGTTTGCTAGAGCTCCTGGCTTGCTATTTCAAATTTTCCTTTAGCTAAGTTTTGGTACGAGGATCTGCAGGGGAGAGTTTGTTGTATATTACATTTATATTAATTTATATTATATTTTATTTTTACTTATATTTTGTTTATATTGGGTATTTCTAAATTAGTTTAGTATAAATTTATTTTGGTATATATATAGAGTTACAGATTTAAATTTTCTACACATAATTTAGAAATTTCTTATTTCAATAGTTAAAACCAACATAGAAAACTTAATCTTTCTTTCTGAAACTCTTGCTACTTTAATAGAATTTATCTCTCTTTGGAATCAGGACCCTTTATTCCCAAATAATACTCTTGTAATTACTGAAAATCAAGTTATCCTTACTAATAGAGTTAATATCTTGACAACTAATCAGATGAAAGAATGCTAGGCTTAGAATAATCTGTTTGATGAATACTTACAGTATTGATGCCAAATCTTAATAGTTTTGTTTATTCAGAAAATAACATACTAGAAGCCTTAGTAATAGAAACAAATCTTGAAAAAATTTTAAAAGATTTAACTATCCAAAGTTCTAATACTCTCTTTAGAGCTAACCCTTTAGTTAACTCCTTATGGACAGATCAAGTAACTGAAATTATTATCTGTTTAAATTGAGAAACTAGAAAGAACTAAAGGGAAAAACAAGTCTGAATATTAGAAGCTTGCTACTATTTAAGAAAACTTCGCTCTGACTTTAAAAAAGATTTCAAAGTTATTAAAGAAATTAGAAAAACTTTCAAAGCTTTACTAGGACCCAGACATACTACTAATATTTAGAAATATGCTAAACAAGTTTACCAAGTCTTTCAAAATTAGAAATTGCTACAACTATACTATACCCAATTCCTCTTGCTTAGTTGTCTAAATATGTTATTAGACTAAGACTTTTTAGAATTGTTAACTCACAAAGTTTGTTCTTAAAGAGGATGGAAATATTATAGAATAGATTGGATATCTCCATAAGACCCAAAAAACCTTTACAATCATAATGAGCTATAATACATAAGAAACAAACAATATAGCAACAAAACCATGTGACAAGAATGGAAGAACATGCTAGATACAAGAATTTTTTTATAAAAGATAAACAAGAAAGAGAGGATCTGCTTAGAATCATTAATCAAGAAGTATTAATATCAGAAGATAAAAAAGTCATAACATGATTAGGGATAAAGTTGGCAGAGACAGTAAGCCTAATTAGAAAAATGTTAGAAATGTTTAATTGGATTAGGCATAAAGAAGCGACAAGCAAAACCCTAACAAATCTTGAGCTCGAACTATACAAAGGTTCTTTGGGTTTGAAGGAGGCCAGAACCAAAGAAGCTCCAAACAGCAAAAAATCACATGTTAAAGAGATGCTTTTGCTGACAGAATATGGAACCATAAATTATGGAGTTGAGGAATTAATTAACAACATAGAGCCCAAGCAAGATTCAAAAGAAGACCCCCTTATGAAATATGAGTTGTTGGAAACATCCATACACAATCTGTAACGAAACACAGAGATCCCCAGTCTTGAGTTAGACAAGGTGGCTCAAAAGCAAAAATACATAGAAGAAGTCATACCTGAAAGTAGTAAAAAGGAAAAAATAGCCCAAGTTACACAGCTCGTATCTAGTATGTTACAGACCAAAAAAGCTAGACATAAATTCAAAATAAATCTTATAGTCTGGGACTTGCTACTCGAAACAAGAGCAAACCAAATTAAGAGATATTTCAGATACTATGGTAAGGCAAAAATTAAAAGCTTTATGCCACATGGCAAAACAAAAGCAGCCACAGTCGAAGTGGAAGTTAAAAACCAAAGTAGATTAGAAACATTAAAGAATACATGGGAAATACACTTTGACAAAGGCAAAATGATAAGAGTAACTCAAGGGCTATTTGACAAAGAAACAATCATAGAAAGAAGTAGATTTAAGACAATTGTTAAAAACCTACCTACAAATGCTATTGAAACTGATTTAATTCGGCAGATGAAAAGAGTAAATGCTAAAGCAGTATACATATCAACAAATAGCTATGGCAATCAAAGAGGCACAGCATCAATATACTTTGTATCCAAAAAAAACCTTAAAAAAGCGGTTCAACAATCAGTCTTCTATTTCAATAAGAAACTCATTTGGGCAGAGGGGTTTAATGAGAAAAATAAAGGCTCAACTTGCAAAATAGGTTCTAAAAATAGAGGCCCCCTGCAAAAGAACTAGACATAGGCCCCAAAAAAGAGGAAAGAAAAATTGCCACACAAGAATTAACAAGGCATGACAAAGAAAATTTAGATAAAAAATCTAAGGAGAAAGAGGCTGGCCATTTGAATTGCCCAAATAAAGCAGAAGAGTGTAGTAATTCTAGCATATTCTCAACCCTTAAAAAAATTCTAAAAAGACTAGACAAAATTGAAAAGCAGCAAGAACTGCAGTCTAAAAAAAAACAGAACAAAGATAAAGAAAACAACTGTTATGAAGTCCTTGGGAAAAAAAGTCTTTCCAATTGCTTCTAAAATTTGCCAAGGGCGAATCAAACTTAATGGGTGCGAAACTTGAAACAAGAAGGGAGACAGGAGTGGTAAAAAAAAGAAGAGAGGAGGATCTAAGAATTATTAAATTTGGAGCATATAATATTAATAGGTTAAAGGTCAGCAAAAATAAGATAGAAATGTTGATGGACTTTATGGAAGAAGAAAACTTTGATATTATGGGGTTATATAAGATGAACATTACAGATGATAAAGGCAAGTGGCTTATTTAGAAGTTGGAAAAGCATATGGGGGTATGGTTTAATGTAGAATGCAAGAAAAATAAGGGTTTTGGAGTAGGGTTCATTATTAACAAGAAATAGGCAAGACATATAGCATCAGTAGATAAAAGCTCAGCATACCTAATTGAGCTAGTATTACGATTCAAGAAAATGGATTATTTCATAATTTGTGCATACACACCACCCAACGATGAGACAGAAAAAGGAAAAATTAGAAAAAGAATAAAAGAATGAGTTTTGCAGGTTAAGCGAAAAGAAAAAAGAGTAATTAACTTGGGTGACTTCAACTCTGAAACAAAAGAGAACTTGGCAGAAAAAAGAAAAACAAGGAAAATATGCAAAGTGATAGGACAATTGTTCAAGTTCCTTGAAGACAAAGGTTATACAGACTTGAGGCAAAGTATCAATATAGGTAGCATGAGTAGTACGTGGCAAGGCAGAGGGGTAGAGACAAGAATAGATTACATTTGGGTATCCAGAGAATGTAAATCGAATTGCTTCGAATATGAAAATATAGACACAAAAAATATTACATATAGTGACCACCATATAATAGGTGCAACTCCGCTATCAGATATAGGTCTGCATATAAGTAAAAGTGCTACATATAGAAGAGCAAAGACTAAAAAAATAGTGTTCGATATGGAGAACATTACTGAGGAGAAATGGCAAGAATATAGTAAAGTTCTAGACCAAATACTAGCTAATGAGTGGACAAAGGCCACAGAGCAATATAAAAAGAGTGTAGTAAGCATAGACATGAAATGTGATATTATTTATAATACAATTAGAAAAGCCACAAAAAAGATGCTGCCCAAAGAAAAAGTCCAGAAAACACTAGTGCAAAAGCTGCCAGACCAAGCACTACAAGTAGCAAGAAAGAAAGTCAAAGAACTTAGCAAACTCTGTAAAAGATATAAACACAATATGCTAAAGACAATAGAAGCCTTAGACAAAGCCTTAATTAAGAACAAGATAAAAGAAATAGAAGAATATACAGGGGAGAAAGAACAAGTAGAGATAACAACCTGGTCCAAAGATCTACATACATGGCTTGCAATGCAGAGAAAGATAGCATATCATGCCTGAAACAACGAAAGAAAAGCTACAGATAAGACAGAAATCAAAAGGAAAATTGAAGAAAGAGGGGAGATGCTGGTAACTAACTTCAAGAGAATGCTTAATAGTATATTAAACAGATACAGAAACAGCATAAGACTCGATAGAGTATTAAAAGAGGAGGAAGGCATATGGTACCTATTAAATAAGGAGGAGGATGTAAAGCAGGAGGTATATAACCATTTCAAAAAGCAGTTTGCAAAGCGTGATACAAAGCCAGACTAGATGAATACTTTCTGGAAAGATCAGTACAGTCCACTTGAAAACGTGAATGCATCATGGTACAAGAAGCTTTGTGACAAGATATCTGATAAGGAATAGCATGCAGCACTTGAAAAGGCAAGCAACAAGTCAGCACCTGGCAATTTGGGAATTACATACCCTCTAATTAAGAGAGCAGGAATTAAAGCAAGAGGTTTCTTTAGAGAACTTGCTTTACAATACCTAAAAGAGAGAAAAATACCAAAGAAATGGAAAAAAGGTATTCTATACCCTATTCCTAAGAAGGAAGATTGGAACTATAACCTGGCAAGCATACGACCCATCATGCTTTTAGAAACGTTCCGGAAGGTGACTGTGAGAATCCTAAATACAAGATTAAGCAAGATCTGCTACGAAAAGACGATACTAAGAGGGCCCAACTTCGCAGAGCTCCCAGGAGACTGCACGAACTTGCCAATCCAGATACTAACATATATTATCGAAGAAGCAAAGGAAAAAAAGAAGGAGCTGTGGATTTTGCTGCAAGACATGAAGAAAGCCTTTGACCTGGTAAACTTGGAAATGCTAGACCTTGCAATTTGCAGAATCAAGTTACTAGACAAAATAAGAGAATTTATCCTAGATCTGTATAAAGACAGAAGAGTAGAAGTTATAACAGCTTATGGAAATATAGAGGAGTTCATAGCTGAGGATGGAATAGACCAGGAAGAGGTTATCTTACCATTAGTGTGGTGCATTTTCTATAACCTACTTTTAATGGCTATACAAGAAGTAACTGAGTTAGGCTTTTATATAGACCTAAATTGGCCAGCTAACCTGTCCTTGAATAAAATCAATAAAAGTAGCTGGCACCAAGCAACGATAGCATATGCTGATGACATGACATGGGTAGCAAGATCTAAAGAAGACTTAAATAGGATACTAGAGATAGCGAGAGAGTTCTAAAAAATAAACAGTATTAGCATAAATAGAAAGAAGTCTGAACTACTTGTTTTTAACCAAAAGATCAAAGGGAGAGAAGAAGTGGAATTTGGAAAAAACAGTAAGAAAGTTCGATGTAAAAAAGGAAAAGAAGTAGCAAGGTTTCTCGGCATATGGGTCTTAGAATGCATGAGTAAAGCCAGCACAATAAAAATAATTAAGAAAGAAATAGAGGAGCTTAAACAAATAGTTCTGTGGAAAAAGATAGCAAATAGCCAAATAATATATATTAACAACAGAGTACTAATACCTAGAATCGAATACAGAGCACAGACAACAATGCTGAGCAGAAACATATGTGAGGAAATACATGGTAAATTTCTCAAAGTGGTCAAAAACAAATGCAGACTAGCAACAAATACCCCCAATGAAGCAATAAATCACAAAAATATATTGGGAGTATAGCTTTTATAGAAATCAGTTATAGCACATCACGTGAGCAACTTCACACAAAGAATTAATGACATAGGCATATTAGGGCAGGTGATCTGGATGAGAATCAAACAGGCACAACTGAACAATAAAAGTACAAAAAGTATTATGAGCCTTAACAAAAACAAACAAGCAGTCTAAATATATCCAATAATCTAAATGCACATATAATCAAAGAGGCACTAAAAATAGGCTTTAAATTTAAAAGCAATATTTTTGAAACAAAAACACTTATCACAAAAAGAAGAACAAAGATCTATGATTTACTTGACCCCAAATACAGACAGACCTTTTATAAAGAGAGCAAGCTTAACCTCTTTATTTTAGAACAAATAATTGATAAGAGCAGAACACGTATGTTAAACTGAGTTCAAATTAAAAAAATATAGGAATGAAAGGGTTAGGGAAAAAACCCGCCTGGTTTAAGAATCTAGAAATAGTAGCAATTGAGAACACAGAGTTAAGAAAAATTAAAAAATCTTTTAGCATCAGACAGCCCAATCTTTATGCAATTATAGCAAAACTAGAATATATAACGAAAGATAACAGAAAAAGAGAATAGATCGTGTTCACAGATAAGGCAGGGATAGTAAACCTAGGCAGAATAAAAAAAAAGAAAACAGAGAGAGCTTTCAAGATAAACTACTGAGTAGAAAGCGAAGATTATCCAGAAGGTGTCTCTATAGTACAAAAATGCCTAAAATGCGATCTAAATCAAAAACAAAGCGAAGAAGAGTGTGTCTTTAGCAAGAGGTTCAAAAGTACAAAACGGGCCTTACCAAAAACATTATTTGCATATAATGAAAAAGGAAAACAATGTATGATGAAATTAGATAATTTATTAATGCAAATAAAAACCAAAGAGTTAGACACACACGAAAAAATCACTCAAGAGGTGTTAGTAGAGGCATTCGAGGAGGAAATAATCACTAAACATATCAAGCAAGAAATAGCCCAAAATATTCTTAAAGACCTTAGCAAAAAAGCAAAAAGAGTATCCTCCTAGAATACATATACAGATGGGTCTCTCAAGAGACCAGAACTGTACCAAAATAATAGCAATATTATGGATATAGGTTGAATTGCATACTCCAATCCAGACGAAGGAAAAAGCATTACCTCAAGAATCGAATTCAATGGCGCTATGCAAGACTGGCCATCATCGACAAGAGCAGAACTCGGGGCAATTGCAACTCTTCTGCTAGTTATGCCAAGAAAGAGTAAAGTTAAAGTGTATACAGATAGTGCAAATACAATTTGGCTTATTGAACAGAGCAAAAGAGAATTAAGTATTAGAGAAGAGTTAAAAATAAGCAACAAAATGATACTCAAAGTAATACACAAATGCACTATTACCAAAGAGCTTGAAGTAAGCTACACAAAGGTCAAGGCCCATAGTGGGGTAGAAGGGAAAAAAACGTGAATAGACTTGCCAATAAAGGCCAAGAAAGCACATGCATAGTCTCCTTTGAGCCTGGCCTAACCAAAGGCATATGGGTAAACCCAGTATGGAAGAGTTATATAATAGACTGACCTGTAAGAAAGATAGTAGATGAAGTAACTAATACAATATACAATACAGAGTGGAAATAGTTTATAAAAAAAGAAAGTAATCTCGAAAGTAGCAAACTAGAAAAAGATTACGAGTGGAGAGATACATGGGGCCTAATAAATGAAGTAAAAGGACAGAGATGCATAAGCACAAAGCAAAGCAGCATATAGTCTTTTCGAGTCAAAGCCCTAAACCAAATATCATCTACATTAACAAGGTTGCATATTAGAAACCCAGAAGTTTATAAAAATAATATCTGCATAGCATGTTTAAAGGAGCCAGAAACACAAGACCACCTCACAACATGCGAAATATATGAGAGACTCTGGGAAAAACTCAAAAAAAAGGTGGCAGAGAAATTTCAGGAGGAAAAAAAAAAGAAAAAGGCCAAAGAAAACTTTCCAAAGCTATCACAATATCTGCCAGACCCCGTAGAAACCTTCTTTGGTATAGAAAGAAAAAGAAAGCTAGAAAAGAGGAAAAAACTCATTCAAGGGATAATAAATAAAAGCAAGAACAAAGAAGAGAGACTCAATTTGAGAAAAATGCTCTAAATTTTCTATAAGAAGTTCTTTGAATGAATCTGGAAGTTCCGATGCAAAGTAATTGTGGAATGGGAAAAAAGACAAAAAATCACCTGCGAAAGGAAAAGAAAGTATGAGAAGGTTCAAGGAAGAAGGACAAAGAAAAAGAAACAGAAGTTAGATGTGCCAGACAAGGAGGAACCCGAAGTATCAGGGACAAAACAAGAAGTAGAGAAAAAATCATATAAAGAAAAAGCACAAAAAGTATACAAGGAAGCGAAAACATATGTAGTAAACTTCATCCAAAGAGCAGTTAGACCCCTTTGGACATCCCTGACAAGACCAAGCAAAAGTAAATAAGGGTAATCTTGACAAGCTAACAACAGGCTTTTGTTGATCTTGCAGATAAGCTCTAGTGAGTTAGAGCTCTGTAGGGGGAGAGAACATGTTGTTGAGGCAGATCGCACTTAAGTGCTTTTAGTAAGCGAGTAAGTTTTTATTATATAAGAGGTGGTAATAACTAGAAGTAATTTTAGTATACATGTACATTTATAAATATAGTATCTCTCAAATAATAAAGGCAAGATTGCCAAAAAAAAAAAAAATAACGTTAAACAATTTTGATATAATCAAAAACTATGACAGGTTTCTTTAAAATAAAGTTGTACCAGAATTTTAATTATTCTTATAATATATTATATTAAACCCACGTTGTTTTTTGGTGTTATCATGTGACTATATCCTGAAGATAATTACGGGTTTCATACTTGAAATTTGTGCTTTGTTTTCACATATGATCTTTAAGAATATTCCATTTTTTTGCTTTAAAAAAAAAAAAAATTCTCACATGTATCGTTTACAAATTAAGAAATAGTTATTAAGTGGGTATTTATTCTGAAGCATGACAAAATTTTATACTTAAACGTATTAGAGTTAGATACACCTTAAAATTGTTGGTTTTGTAATTGTAGCAAATGATTATAAATTTTTTTTAAAAAAGTGCAACCTTGCTAATTTAATTTAAGCACAACACATATATATCTAGGATTATAATTCGAATAATTCTTATCCTCAATCCAAGATATATTACAGATCTATCCGTTTAAATTTATGGATAAGGATATCCGCATTTAATCTAAATTGTCAGATTGATCCTTATTTGACGGATTGTGGATCGAAGCACTAGCAAATATCTTAGGATCCCAGGTCACAAGCATGGTAACTGATCATCACAACACATCTAATTCATTCCAGAACCTCATCCAAGACAACCCCTAGAGCTCGGTCCAAAAAGTACCAATTACTAACAACTCTATACAACAAACTCAATCAAAAGAAGACTTAGATAACCACATGGATACTCAATCTAATGCAACTACAGAATCTTCCACACCTCCAAAGAAGACATATAGTAGTGCACTTACCTCTAATCTTCTAAAAAATAAATATACTAAAGACGATTGCTCACTCACCTGGTGTAACTTTGTTCATTATTGCACTAGCAAAAGCATGTATACTGAATTTTGATACAACAGTCTGGAACAATGATACAATTATTAATGTCTTCTCATCATCTGAGCTACTTTTAAAATTCTTTCAACACAAAATCCAAGTGAATCCAACTTAATATAATCTACCAAATGCTATTAAAACAAAATTGAAATACTTGGACTCAGCTTTTTTTCGATTATTTATAAAAAACAAAGAAACCCAATCACAACATCAAAAGGAATTCAATTCATTATTACAAATAGCAATAGAAAGATACAAAAGGCTATATAATGCTCACTTTATAAACAAATTCAACAGAAACCAAATCTTCACAAAACTTAAAGCCAAAATAGCCTTAAACTTCATTTGTAATACAGACTTCTTTACCAACAGCCCATACAATTGTATATGAATAATTATCTACTGTCTCAACTTTGCACAAATAAACTGTACTCTTAGTTTTGAAGAGCTACGCAGCTTGATCAATGAGGCTCACTCAACACTACTTATTCCTTTACCTCAAGATCTACTCAAAATAAATCAATCAACTCAACAAATTCTCACCTTTCCGCTACTAATTCAAGATCGTAAACTTACTTGAGCAACTGTACTAGCTCTACAAAAGATTTTTTACCTTTGAAAAGCTTCTTGACAGCTACTTTCTTACTATTCTCAAACCAATATCAAATGATTCTGCTAAACTCTGCGCTAAAATCTGGGACCTTTTCCCAATTACAGAACAAGCCAGATTGCCATTTCTCTCCAATTACCACTCAAAATTAATGCAATACTATATAGTAAAAAGAATTCTTCCTAATTACTTTAACTTACCAGAAGCAAAATCCAAACTTCTATCAACTCCTCAAAATCTCATCTCAGCTATTCACCATCTGTTCTCCTGTAATCTAACTGATACTTCAGAATTTCATAAATATGTCGATATCTTTAGAGAACACTATAGCTTTCATCGTATTCCTAATAACTTCTTTGTGCAAAAGAAACCACTTCCAGTAGATCTATACGCTATTAAGACAATTGCAACTTACAACTTTCTTATCTCTAATACTCACTAAGCTAAAGAATTCATAGCAGAGATCCAAGACAAATATAAATTTAATATCCCACTTCTACTTACCTATATGACTATCAACCCTACAAATAAACCTTTACTCCCAAACAATCATACTCTCATTACTAAAGTAAACTTAACAATACCAATCAGCAGCCCCAAAGCTCTAGTTGATACCACCCGACTATTAAGAGAACACTACTTCTTCTACCAAATTCCAAGTGAGTGGATTGAAATTCAGATTACTCTGAATACTTTAGAAAAACCTTTACTTCTATCTCAAATTTCAAAAATTATTTTCTACCTTAAGCAAACAAATCTTCATTACACAATTCACATCCCAATTACTGAACAGGAAAAAATCAAAAGTACTATCACAGAACTACAAAACCACTTTAATTTTAAAGGTATATCTTTATATTTTCTCAATCTCCCCAACCTACCAGACCCCCACTGGGATATTCTAGACAATTATTCTCCACCACTATAAATGAAAATTGGCAAACTGGCTTACTGCCTACCAGATATAATCTGACAAATTTATACCTCACATTCTTCGCTATGCTATTTTATCATACAAATACTTCTACTCCTAACCTTTTAATTATTATTACCCCTTTAGAAACCAATACTCCTCTTAACTCAACAGATAGACAATCCATTGTACAGATTAACAAATTCATTTACAATAATTCTACACTCCTATTTCTTAATTACATAGTTTAGAGATTTTTTGACTATCTTAGCTAAGAATAGGTTGAGGGTAAACCTGAGCCCTAACTTCTACTCTCTTTCATTAAATGTATAAATTTGTATAAGTTGTATTCAATTATATATTTTGAAATAAAGAAATAGAGGAAAGATCTCTTTTAAAAAAAAAAAAAAAAAAAAAAACTTTTTATACCTTTTATATATTTTATATTTTTTATATCTTTTATACCTTTTATACCTTTTATATCTTTTATATCTCTTATACTTTTTATATCTTTTATACCTTTTATATATTTTATATTTATTATACCTTTTATACTTTTTATATCTTTTTATTATCTGTATTTTGTATAACAATGATATTTTCTTAGTATTTGTAAAAGTATATAAACCCTAGTTTTCTACCCTTCTGTAGCTAGAAGATTAGTTCTTTGCAATCTTTAGTTATTAGGATTCTTTAGACACAGATAGCCTTGTATCTTAAATATTGTATCATTAATAAATATATACTTTTTGCTTTCTGAATAAACTATAAATAAACTATACCAGAGTGTGGTAACTTAGTGAAGTGGTGGAGTTGTTATACCTCCAAACAGCAGGTCTAGAGTTCGAATCCTATAGATGACGTTTTCAAAAAATAGCCCTGTGATATGGTTAACGGTTATTACTATCAATTGGATCCTAATCTGTAATCTTGGTTACACTATCTTGAATAGGAGCTTTGGTACAATAAATCCAAGGAACCAGAATAACCAAAAATCTGTTTGGCAAGTTCCAAGTTAGGAAGTAGTAGTGATCTTTGATAGTGCTACAGGAAGACTGAATTTGGAACCAAAGACCAAGATTGGAGAACCAAGCGACTAGGTTCTTAAGTAGGAGGATATATTAGCTGAACTGCCAGCCTGCCACTAGAGGAAAAGAACTTGTGCTTTAGAAGCATGTACCAAGGGGAAGAAAACCATAAAGTACTTAGAGCCTAGGCAGACCAACCCTTCCGGGTTGCTGGCTAAAAGTAAAAAAGAGACTAGTAAGGATTTTGGAAAAGAAGACAGTTGGAATATGGGTACTGGGACTGTTATGAACCTTGCAAGGGCAGAAGTATGTAAGTGGAAACTAATTAAAAAGGTTGTGGCTTAAGATACAAATCGGGTTACAGCAGTATCCAAAAGGATAGTTTAAGATATGAACCCGGTAATGGCAGTACAACATGTACTAATTGGGAAAAAGTTACCAAACATGTAGGTGAGCACATGTGTGGGATATGTACCGCTCTGTTAGGTTTACTACAAGGATAAATGCCACAATATGGTTTGGCTAAAGTCTTAGGATCATTCATGACAATGGCTAATCTCATATGAGTGTTAGGGTAAAGCATGTTACAAAAGTAGTAGCCAAAGGATTTAAATAGGTAACTCCCTAGTTGGGTTATAGATACAGTAGCTAGTGTGGAATCTAAAACAGACTACTTAAATAGGCAACCAAAAGTTATATATATAGCTAGTCGTACTCTTGTTAGAAATAACTAGAAAGCTTAAATAGATAATTTCCTAGTTAGATTGCAGGTATGGCAGCTAGTGTAGAACCCAGGCAGACTACTTAAATTAGGCACCCAAAAGGTGCATATATGGCTAGTTGTATTTTCGTAAAACGGATATAATATCATAACTATCTGAATAAAGCTTATGCTAATAGTCTAAGTGGTTACCTTAATATATAAAAAAAAATAAAATAAAAAAAAATAAATAAACTATACCAAACTGCCCAAGTGAACATCCTACTTTCATACCACTTCATATCTCTCTCTATTGTTTTTGAGATCTCTGTTGCTATGTGCTATGTTGCAAGTACTATATTTACAAGAAGGCTATAGTCACTTGTAATATTTTAGTGCCTTCTAGCAAAAACAAAAATTAAATATCTTGGTATTCTTTCTTGCTTCTTAAAGGTTAATTTATTCACGAACGTCTATTACTACAAAAGTAATAGTATACTTGAAAAACCTGTCAAATTGAAAGAGATTTGTACAGAAGGGCACACTTGATATCTCTGCTTTAGTAGCAACTTGAAAAGTCCTGTCAAATTGAAAGAAATTTGTACAAAAAGGCCACTTTAAGCCTCTGCTTTCATAGCAACCAGAAGCTCGTAGCTTACTACAAACCCTAACTAAGTATTAAGCATGAATTATCTATGAGCCAAAGTGTAGGCATAAGTAATTCCAAAATTTTTAAATTAGTTACTAATTATTTCAGATACAAATTTAGACAGAACTCTGTATGAATCAAGCTTATGAGATTCATCATGAACAAATTAAAGCATATGAAGCTAGTTATCTATCTACTCTATCTACCAAAGATTTATAATTACAAAACTCTGATTTATTTTGCAATATTTGTTACTCTGTTTTTAGTTTTTATCGCTCTTATTGTCACTTTTGGACTGAATATAGAAATATTTATTTTGCTACAAAATATACTTAAAAGATAGTTGATGCCTATTTTTAACTAAGTACTGCATAAAATTATAATATAGCTAGAGCTGCTGCTTGTGATATTGTTTTTAGCTGCTGCTATGTCAACTCCTATTTAGATCCAAAAGAAGCAATATCTGATCTTCTTTGACAAAATACTTCTTATACTCTTGTTTCTACTTTATTTCTTGATTTTGAAGGCAATATCTTTGACCATTATATTAAAGCTCTCTTTTTATCAACCACATTGCAACTTTATCAAATAGCCACTACTATCAAAGCTTATTTTTCTTTTTTTTTTTTTTTTTTTTTTTGGTATTAAGGTGACCTCTTTGGCCTGGAAAACTTTTTATTAGAGTATAAACGAAGTTTTATATGTAATTACAACGATGGTACATCAAGCCACACGTGCACCTTTTGAGTGCCTATTTAAGTAGTCC
>CAJVPU010000907.1:0-14837 GCA_910591775.1 Dentiscutata heterogama | reverse complement strand
ATTACCTGATACTTTTAATCCTTTTGCTCAAATTATTTCAACGTTAAAGAACCAAATTGTGAGGATATATGTTATTTTGGATAAGTAAATTAAACTCATACTTTATTTCACTACGCTCTGGGTATTTTTTATAATAAAAATTCTAATATTAGATTTCGGAACTTTTACCAGGTTTCAGATATTTCGCCAGGTTTCGGACATTTCGGCAATTTCGCCAGTTTCGGATTTCAGGCTTTTGGGCAAAATATATTTCGCCCTATTTCGGAAATTTTGCCTAGGCGAAATATATAATTTCGCCCGAAACACTAGTTAGGGCTAAATGTAGCATAGTTGTTAGAACTGGATATAGTGCAGCTATTAGAGTTAAATATAGCATAGTTGTTAGAATAGTTAGAACCAAATACAGCATGGTAGTTAGAACTAAACATAGCATGGTAGTTAGATTCTAGAGGTATAGTAATTAATTTTAGACATAGCACGGTTGTTAGAACTGGACATAGCATGATTGTTAGAGCTGACATAGCATGGTTGTTAAAACTAGACATAGCATGATTATTAGAACTAGACGTAGCACAGTTGTTAGAAATTGATGTAGCATGGTTGTTAGATACTGAACTTAGCATAGTAATTAGATTCAGAACATAGCACGACTAGACGTAGCATGGTAGTTAGATTCAAAATGTAGCACATAGTTAGAACTAAACGTAGCACAGTAGTAAGAACTAAACATGACATGGTAATTAGATTCAGGAGGTATAGTAATTAATTTTAAACATAGCACGGCTGCTAAAACTGAACATTACACAGTTGTTAGATTTTGGGCATAGCATGATTGTAGAGCTAGACGCAGCACAGTTGTTAGATTCTAGGCACAGCACAGTAGTTAATTCTAGATGTGGCACAGTAGATAAAACTAGATGTAGCATGGTAGATAGATTTTGAGGTAGCATAGTAATTAATTCTAGACGTAGTATAATAGTTAGATTCTGAATAGTAATTAGATTCTAGACATTGTTAGTAGTTAAATTCAAAATGTATAGTAGTTATAGTAATTAGATTCTAGATATAGTGCAGTAGTGAGTAGTTAGATTCGAACCATATAGTAGTTAGATATAGTAATTAGGTTCTAGATATAGTGCAATAGTTAGTAGTTAGATTCGAAATGTATAGTAATTGGGTTTTAGATATAGCACAGTAGTTAGTAGTTGGCTTTGAAACACATAGTAGTTAGATATAGTAATTAGGATTTAGACATAGTGCAGTAGTTAGTAATTAGAACTGTAGTTAGCAGTTAGATTCGAAATGTATAGTATATAGTTATATTTGGGATATAATATAATATATATATAGTTATTTTTATGTTTTTTTTTTAATTTTTTTTAATTTATTTTTATTTTTATGGGCTGATTTCCAGGTTGTTATGTAATTGGGTCTGTTCTTTCTGATCCAATTTCTGAGCTAATTTCCGAACTAGGTGATATTACTATTTTTCTTGTATTATATTTAAAGTTTTAAATCTGTGACTTGAATATGACTTGGTAGTACTAAATATTAAAATAATTTAAGCCACAAAAATATTGAGCCTTCTAGATTGTAGCTAAAGACTTAGAAATAAAGATTAATTCTAGTAGTTAGTTACTTATATTAAAATAATAAGCATTAGATAGAAAGCAATTAAATGATGTATAAAAAAAACTAATAATTGTAATAAATATTTAAAAAAATTATTGTGATAAGTATTTAGAATAATAATTGTAAGCAGATTGCAATATTTGGTAGCTTTTCTAATATGGGTTGTTTACAACCTAAAACTAATTGCTAGAAAAATGAGTTTGAGATTAAAGATAGCACAGTAGCTTTTGGTAAATTAAAAGGTATTTAAAGCCTAAGTTTTTGCCTTAGTAAAGTTTTCTCAGACTACAAGTCTCAAACTACAATATTTTGATTATATATTTATAATAAAAATTAGATTTTTATATATGTTGTATTTAAGTTTATATATTAGTTTATTGATTTAGTTTATTCTTTTATTATTATATTCTTATTGCTTTATTATTGTTATCTTGCATTTTTTATTTTATTATAGTATAATAAATTACTGTGAATAATTAAAGTTGATCTATTAAGTAATAACTTCAAACTTGTTTAAGCGTTTTGTGATATTATATTACATGTACAAGTATTATAAATCTCTAGCCAAGTGAACTATCAAAGCTAAATTGGATTAATATTCTTAATTGCTCTCTCAACTGACAGTTACACTAGCTTAAAAATCATCTTTAAATGAAGTATATCTAGGTAGAGTAAATCTTAAAAATATACAAGATACTTAAAGCTTTATTATAAAAAGCCTTTCATAGTATTATAAATAGGTATTATATTTTTTTAAAAAAATTACTGTGTAAAGAATAAAAGTAATCTAAACTGTATTAAATTTAATTAAATAAAATTGACTAGTTACAAAAAAGTTAGCTTATATGTTTTAAGCTTAGTTTTAAACCTAGTTTTTATTAACTCTTTATATATATATATATATATATATTGTATTTCAAACTAACTAAACTTGATAAAAATATAATAAGCTATATTATATTTTGAAGTTAAATAAAAGCTATTAAAATATAAACTGATAAGCTTTATATTTGCAGTAAAATTTTTTTAAAAATATAAAAAATTAACTAATATTCACCACAAGTAATTTACAAAAATAATTAATTTTTTATCAAAACAAAAAATTAACTTCTTTAAAATTAGAATAAGGGTTAGAGATTAGAGTTTAGGTTAGGGTTAGAATAGTGCTTTATATATAGTAAAATTTAGTAAGAAATTTTTTTTTGTTAGAGCTTAAAAGGTAATTTCATAAACAAAATTTTAAAATATAAGCATTTTTTTAAAAAAATTCTTTGTTTTTATTACACAAAATTGATTTACATGTTACACCTGATTCTAAATTTTAATTGGCAAATTGACTACAAGTGATAATCACCTGTGGTGTAAATTAGATATACAGTCAGACCTCTCTAAATGCACCTTCTATAAGTGCACACCCTCTCTAAATGCATGCTTAAGTGCTGGCCCAAACATATACTTGACTTCTATAAATGCACTTTTTCTTATTTTTCTCTATATGCACGTTATTAAAGTGTGGTCCCAAGGGCGTGCACTTAGAGAGGTCTGACTGTAATTAATAAATATTAGCATTTAATTACTAGTTTATTAAAATTAATTTAGCAATAAATTACATTATTGTTGATCTCAACTCCTAAGAACTCATCGACAATTTTGATGTTTCAAAGTTCATATTTTCATAATCTTTGCTCGATGATGGTCTAGATTGTGGTCTAAATTTTTCACAAGCATTAAAATTGAGTAAGATCTGCTATATATCACTAGCTTCTAAAGATAAATTAACCGGATTGTTGCCATATTAGCACATGTTCACAACTATTCTTTTATTAAATATTTTTCAAAGTGTTTAAGTTTTTTTTTAATTTCCTAAAAGCGAGACATACATAATTTTGCCGTAGATTCAGTACGCGTTTTTTGATGGGTTTAATTAGTATTTTTAAACCATAGTCACTAGTTTTATTAATTTTATTATTTTTTATCATATTAATATACGTATTGTATATATGTAAATTTATGTATAATGTTTTATAATATCGGGCATAATAGACCAATATAGAACAAAAAAAAAATTAAAGGTCCAAATTAATGTTTAGAACGTGTTTTCAAATAAAGAACGAACATTATTTTAGCCTTTGAATAAACCAGTTTGAATCCTAAGTCTTTTCGGACCTCTTGTCGCATAGTAACTAAACATATTGATAATGTATAAATAGGCAATAAAAAAATTGATACAAAAATCACATCTAACTATTAATAATCCTAATTGTCAAATGTCAATTGATATTACATTTTAAATGCTTCAGAAATGAATAAATCATAAATTTATAAAGTTAATAGTTTTTTAGCATAGTAGTCAACAATTTTTTGTTGCCAAAGTTTAGCGCATTAATTAGCAATTCCTTTTCTCTATCTTTATTTTTATATTCATGTAATAAATAACATTAAATAATATATTACAGTGGTATTAATATTATTAGCAAATTGTTTAAAATATGTCATTGATAATTAGAAGATCCAAAATATATGTTAATTGTGCTTCAGAATGTCAATTATTAACAGCACTTTCATAGAATTTTAAAAGTATCATCAACATTGTAGAGTTTGAAAATTCTGAAAACATCACTGTGAAAGTATGACCTTTCAAAGTTTTACAGTACAATACTATGTATTCTTTTTTTTTTATTGCACTATATATAAAAATTATTCATATATAATATGTCGTCAATTTGATGTAAGGTATTGTTTTTAATTGCTTTCTCAAGCGTCATTTGTAAATTAGGTTAATAGAATCTGTTAATGTCCGGAGCAAAATTATACAAAATTATATATTACTATAATATTAAATATATATGACAAAATCTATATTAAATAATATTCATTAAAAATGCTTACAGCTATTATCATAATTCCTGGGACACCTGTAAAAATTTGCCGAATGATTTTTCAGCCGATCCGGTTATGTTATTGATTCGGCATGATCTGTATAATAAAATATCATATAATGTTTGTCATAACAATAATGTCAACGATTTTAAATTTTCATTCGAATGCTTGTCCAAAAATGTTTGGTCGCTTTGGTTTGTACGAAAATTTATGGAAAAAACTGGTCATGTCAACCAATAAACCTTGACAAGAAGGAATCGAATATAAATTAGACTTTTAACAACAAATATATTACTCGAACAGGTACCATTATTAAAAAAGTTAAATATGATCGACTGGTTTAAAAATGAATCTTTGGTTAAGATTCCAAGTAATCAAGATATTATTAATATTTGTCGAGAATGCATGAAGAATTATGATAAACGAAATCTAAGTAAAAATTTTTATGTTTATATTTGTTTATATATTTTTTGTCTTTGATAAGAAATGAAAAATATTAGAAATAAATAAATGCTTTCGTTTGAAAGAAAACGCATTTTGCCAAAGAATAGAGATCAAAATTTAGGTTAATTTTTTAAAAATGAATTTTTTGTCTTCAACAAGAAATAAAAATAATTAGAAATGAATAAATGCTTTCGTTTGGAATAGGAATTGAAGTTTTATACAATTTTTTAAAACCTAATTTTCACCAAAAAATAATTAGAAATGAATAAAGGCTTCGTTTGAATGAAAATAGATAATAGGAATTGAAATTTTATACAATTTTTTTTAAAAATGAATTTTTATTGAAAAATAATTAGAAATGAATAAAGGCTTTGTTTGAACGAAAACGGATCTTGCCAAAGAATAGGAATTGAATTTTACACAATTTTTTAAAAATAAATTTTCGTAGAAAAATAATTAGATCTTGCCAAAGAAATTTTATACAATTTTTTAAAACCGAATTTTCATCAAAAAATAATTAGAAATGAATAAAGGCTTCGTTTAAGCAAAAATGATAGAGGTTGGAACCGGTTTTAAAAATTCGAGTTTATCACATAAAAATTCGAGTTTATCACACCAAAATTCGAGTTTATCACTTCAATCATTAATGATTGAAGTGATAAACTCGAATTTTGGTGTGATAAACTCGAATTTTTATGTGATAAACTCGAATTTTTAAAACCGGTTCCAACCTCTACAAAAATGAATCATGAAAAGAATAAGATTGAAATTTTACGACTTACAAGTACAATAATGTATATATTAGTCACCTAATCTTATTAAATTACGTATTTGATATATCTGTTACTGAATCTTATTCCCGAAATATATAACTTAACCGGATCGGCCGAAAAATCATTCGGCAAATTTTTACAGGTGTCCCAGGAATTATGATAACGATAATAGCTGTAATGTATATTCATACGTGTTGGCATCCGGACATGTTGAACAAAGCATGCCTAGTAGTAATTTTTATCCAATCATAGTTTGTGTTACATGTGGACATCCGGACTTTTTGATCAAAGCATTCTAGTAATAAGTTTTACCCAATCACCGTTTATTTATTGTATCACGTGGTGGACATCCGGACATTTTGATCAAAGTATGTCTAGTAGTAGATTTTTACCTAATTAATGGAAAAAGGGTTTTTAGAGGTGTATATCGTAATTTTAGAAATATATCATGTGCTAGACATCCGGACATAGTGATCAAAGCATGCATAGATTGTAGGTCCTTCGGACAATAAATGTTATTTCTTAGTTGATTCATCAAGGGTGATTCCAAATACGTTCCATGGAAATGATTTATTGTTATTCACTAATTCATCTATATTTGTGTAAATAATACACCATTGAATCGCTGTTTCTTGAGGATATTGATCTGACGTTTTCCCATGCCTGCCACTATTTTGTTTCTCTATAATTTCCAAGTTGACTGTTGTGGTCGTCCAATATTTAAGGTCAATTTCATAGAATGATGTATTTTTTGTGGATTGGGAAATAAACGATGTTACTAAAATACAATCCGCATAAAGATTGTTGCAATCTAAAGATATTTGAGAATTACTGATATTTTGTTTTCCATGAGCGATTTGAATACTTCGATATTTATTAGTATAATACCCTCTTTGCTTAGAAATCACGAACCAAAAAATCTTTAAATTATTACAATACAACCTTTTAATATGAGAATTAAATATGTTAAAAGTTAATAAAGTTTTTAAATTATGAATTAATTATAGAATGTATAATACCTTATATCTTTATTTTTGTGCAATATTGCAACACTACCATATTCATTAGCGTAATTGAAACCAACAACCACATCGGAGATATTTTCCCAAATTCCAAATATATTCTTTTTAGCAACACTTCCATAAATCTGATAGTTTTTATCGACAGGACCAGGAAATTTTATAGATACAGAAGTTTGATCATCCCATTGTAAAGATTCTTTTCCACTAATCACAATACGATATTTATCACTTAAAATTTCATCAATAATTTTACATTGTGTTTGTTTCAAAATTTTATACATTGGGGTCCAATCTTCATATGATACAATCTTCCAATTTTTAGGGTTATCAATAAGAGTTTTTAACCAAGTTTCAATATAGTCACGTTTAATAATTGCCCCATTGCTCATTAAAAGTTTCGTGTTGATAAGTTTATGTTGTTCATCCCATTTCGATAAAGTTTTTCTAATACTTAATGCATCACAGCTATTCAAATTTCTCTCATCATCAATGATGTTTTGAGAAACATCATGCTCAATTGATAACTTTGCGCCCAAAATTAGAGTTTTAGGAACTAAATGTCCATAATGATTACTAAAAAGTTCATAAAGATTTTTATATGGTTCGCAACTTTCAAGAGAAAGATTCACCATATTTGAAACTTGTTCGATAGGTTCAATGTTTGCTAACTCAAAAGAAATTCTTGCCAACTTAACAATAATCTGACAATAAATCTTTTTAGAGGGTTTCTTTGTTAAATTATGATCAAAAAAAGGAATATCTTTGAACTTTAAATAATTGCTCTCCTTTATACCATTATCTAGCAAATATGCTTCTAGTTGAGTTCGAGGTTGTTTTAACAAAAGAATAACTTCATTCATGTTTGTTATTTTAGGTTCTTTAGAAAATTTAAGACATACATTTTCACTAGATATTAAATGTGGAAGTTTTAAGATTATACCATGTTCCAAAGACAGTTCATTAACCCAATCACGCAATAATGGGTGTTTTGATGTTTTTTTTTGTACTTTAATCCATTCAGAGAATTTGGTTTGTTCATACTCAGTTGGTGATATTTGTGGAATCATTCTCAAGGAAGGATTATTTGTAGACTCAATAGCAGGAAATTGTTCGATTAAATTATTCGGCAGTAACTTATATGACTGCTTAAATTTTTCATAAGAGATAATCTCTAGATTTCGATAATTGTAAATATCTTCTAGCCAATCATATAGTTCACCAATAGTTTTTAAAACTTTTTTCGAAGTTTCTAATTGAGGTAAATCATCAAGTGGGGCCTTGCTAAAAATTGGAGATTCTCCACCTTTTGCATAATCTATTCCCCATTGGATATACGTCATTAGGCGTAATTTATTTGCATCACTAATTGATGACCAATTTTTTATCAGTATAGCACCACCTATAACTACTTCAGAAACTACAAAGTTACCCCATTCGTTAAGTATCCTATTTAATTTTTCTTTTTTCTCATTGTCATCTAAACTATTAAGTGCATTACTGACATCTAAAATAAATTGCTCATCCACATTATCCACATCGCTATTATATCGTACAAATGCAATCGGGACATACAGCTTTGCATTATCGTCAAACGAACTTTGGAAAATATCTGGTTCATCTTTTAAAAAAGACATGTCTAAATCCCCAAGATCACTAAGTATTGTTTTTGTTCCAAGAACAAAATCGTGATCAACTAAATTTCTAGCTTTGTTTAAACCAAAGGTCTCAATAAATTCTTTTTGCAACCCTTTTTCTCTTTCTAGAACCCTAATGTCTAACTCACAAGTAGTTTCATTGTTTCTGAATCCATTGAGTTTTTCACGTTTATCAACAATTTCTAGTTCTTTAAGGATTTCTAAACAGTTAGGTCGCCTATCTATGTTTTGATTATGTTAATAAAATTTTGGCATTACTAGTTGCACGTGTTAGTATATGAAGATTATAGACAAAGATTTATAACATATATACCAGGATTGTGGTCCCAACATTTTTCATAAAGATGAATGAATTCACGCGGAGTTCCATTTTTGGATGATTCACGAGTACCATTAATTATTTCAAGTGCTAAAGAAACATTATAATTATTTCGAAAAGGTTCAACACCATCATTACATATCTCCCATATTAAAACCCCCAAACTGTAGATATTTAGCTTTATATTATTGAGGGTATCTTTATTTAGCAATACCTCAGGAGGGGTATATTGAGTAAAAGAAAGGTCACAAGGGGTACGAATTTTAGACATCCCAATATTTGCTATTTTGGGGATTCCATCATGGACGAAAATATTACACGGATGCTAAAAATCCAAGTAAAAACAATTAAGATTTCACAACATAAAAAAATAAAACACATTATTACAAGGTTTGGCAATTTTTACAAAGTATTACCAATTCCGTATGAACAATAGATCTTTCATGAAGGTACTTCAAGCCACTGACCACATGACGTATTAAGATTAATTTTCTATTCCAATCAAGTGGATCACTCGATGAAGATTTTTGCTTAAGATAATTGCGTAAGTCTCCGTTATTGGCAATTTCTGTAATTAAATAATAGTTGTTTTTATCTATTACATTTATTAAAAATATTAGTATAATAATTATTGAGTCGTTGTTGTCATTGTTTTATAAAGCAACATGGAACTAACCATATGTAAGACCAAATACTTTAAGCAAGTTTGGGTGATCAAATTGCTTAACTTCAATCTATGATAAATATTATAAAATATGTTTAGAAAATAGAAAATTTATATACTCTTTGTTATATAATTCAAATCATGCAGATACAGTAACTAGACTATTAATAAAAAAGATTAAATATATGCTAACCTCGAATCTTTTAATATTACTATCATCGCATTTACTAATATCTTTTAACTTTTTTATTTTCACTCGTTTACCACACCATATTTTTACAATGGACTCTTCTCCGTCTGTTTGTATTAATTCTTCGTATTTTATTAAGGTTAAATTATTAGTAAGGATTCTTCCACCTATAAATCCGTATAATGTTAAAGGTGGCATATTTTTATGCTTATTTTGTGTTGGTAATACTAATTTTATGCACTTATTATTGTCAAGTAGCTTATAAAGTTAGCAAATCCTAATTAAAATCCCTATTTATATTAGTTTGAGATTAGACTCGGTGTCAAATTAATTTTAACAGTCCGTACGTACTATACATGGATTGCAACAATAATATAACTAATCGGAGTCTTTTATAAACTAGTACGTACTTAGATAAATCCAGAGGTGCCATTGAGATTTCCTTAACAGTATGTATTTTGTGATTGTGATTTGTGCGTCAAATACTTAGCCATATAAAAATGTTTGTTTACCATCATTTGATTTAGTACCATTAAACGATGTACACTAAAAGCTGAAATATCTAATGTCATAATACATATTATATATGCAATAAGATTTTCACAATTGCTTATTAATGTTTACTATCCATTACTATTGATATTCCTGATAATTATTCGAATACCTGTCAGAATATCCAGATATCTGAGCGATTTGAATTATCCGGATAATTAGATACGGATAAACGGATTTATCCGGATTGGAACTCTAATGCATAGTCAATTATTGCGTTTTGCAAAAAGATGTGATCTGCAGCAATGTCGTGTGAGAATTGGAGATTCTGTAGATTTACTGATCGAAAATATGGATTAATAGACAATTTAGAATCTCAAAAATTCCCGATCATCATCCGGGTAATCTTTTTGCAAAACGCTATAAATTTATAGAAAGTTCCATAATAAGGAATTATTGTTTATTAAAAATGGGATCATTGAAAGGTCACGACATAATCATTACAGTAGCATAAACAATAATCTTTAAAATCGAAAGGATACTATATGCTCATCAACGGATGATAATGAAACCTCCTCTTTAAATACAATATCTCCCTAGGTGCGAGTACAAATAATGGCTCAAATATACCTTTAACCCGGGTTGTGAGTAGATAAGTATTAGACATCCATTAGATATATAAAAAACATATACTTATCTAATGATTTTTTTTTCATTAGACTATGCAAGTTCACAACCCTGTATTTAACCTTTACATACTCCTTATTAAATTAAGTATTTGCCTTATTTTCAATATTCTGAGCTAAAAATCATGAGCAAAACACTTTCTACTAAAGTTCTAGTATATCGTAATTAAAATCCATACTTTAACTGAACTCAGATAGTTAAAGATAGGATGAATACCTTCAGTAGGGTATTTAATCCTTAAAAGTTGTATTTAGAGAGATCTAACTACATATTGGTTGTTTTACTATAATAGAAACGCACTCCTAAATGCCATAACGTGAAGAATTTTGAATTCAAAATTTTATATACAAATTAAAAACGTAATGTGTAAAACATATAATAGTGCAAAACTACTATAGGAAAAGTTTCATATATGACTGGTGTCCGGGCGTGTCCTAAAGTCATGGATTATTAAAAATAAATTCTATCTTGTGTATAAGTCATATATTATTGGTTTTTTAGTGATAATTTTTAAGATTAACGGGTAACTCCGCATACGTCTAAACACACAGCAGCATGTGATTTAACGGTTTTTAAAATTAGAATTAGGGTTCCCGATTAAGGATAGGATAGAATGGACCAAATAGGAATAAGAAAAATTGCCTTCCCCGCCATTTTTAATTAGTGCTCCAAGAGAGGTTTAGACTACTGTTTACTATATTTATTTGCATCGTCAGGCTAATCTGGGACAGTTACTTGATTGGTCTATAATCACGTGCGATCAGGGTACCGGAATTGGCAAAAAGTGAATAGGTATTAAAAATTTGGTAATAAAACAAAAGAAATCCTTTATTGTGCCAGTATGAGAATTTTATTGAATGAATATCATAATAAACATGAGATAAGTACGTTACCTACGTACAGTACATACATGATGTCTATGAAGTTAAATGGATAATTTTATTTGTGTATAAACTTTGCAATTAGTCGTTACACTATATAAACATAGTGATTAATGGAGTATTCAGAACTCCATGTTTTTTGTTGTTCTAACCTTTTCTAGTTACTCATTGGCAGAATGAACGAAAATTATTAATATTATTAAATTTAATGCATACATATAAAAAAACTCGGTTAATATATAGTTTAGGTGGGCAATATAGAATTATTATAAGATTATAAAAATAATTATTTGAACTAATTTAAATAAATTTATAAATATATAGTCAGGGTTAGGGTGAGGTTAAAAGTTTAAATTAAAGTTAGTTTAAGGTTAGAGTTAGAGTTTTTAAATATTATAATCTTATAATATTTCTTTATTGCCCACCTATACTATAGAAGATCCTAAATTAATGAATGTTTATAAATACAATTAAATAAATATTTTTTAATATGTATGTTTTAGCTCGGATTGGAATTGTCCCAATTCAAGATTTTAAAATTTTGGCCAACATTATGCTAACTTAAAACTAGAAAATTTTTTTCTAAACCTTAATTCTAACCCTAATACTAACTCTAAAGTTTTAAGTTTGTCAAAATAATTTGTAAAATTCCCATCCGGACAGCTCGATTCTGAATCTGGACAATTCCAATCTGGGGTACGACATGCATATTTAAACTGTATATAAAATTAAAAAATATAGAATTGTTATTAAAGATATAGTTTAAACTAAATTTATTAAATAAAAATGTTAAATCTATAACTAATTGTATTGCTGTATTGTCTAAGAATAGGGTATGTAGATCATTTATCATATGATTTTGGTGGTACAATAAGATTTATATAGAAATTGATAATGTGCTACTAATAAAACTTTTTACGATTGTAATTAATTTTAGCTAAAATTTTATAAAATAATTTATCTATTATAGTAAAATTTTGAACTATTATATTATTTAAAAAAATATACGTATATATATTACAAAGCTTATCTGGGTTGGCTCAAAATTTTCTGGGCTACACAAACTTTCCAAATTTATTAGTTAATATATGTAAATCTATAAGTTAATTTTATTATAAATTTTTATACTGTATCTGATCTTTAAAAATTTATATCTCATTGAGTTTTTAACCAATTTTAATGATTTTACTATCATTAAATCAGAAAATCTACTCTACAAACTTTTTTTAAGAATTAAAATTAGTTTACTTAATACAATTTTTTATAAAGTTAAATATAAAAAAAATTTATCATTAAGTTTATATATAATTTTAAAATAGTGTTATGGGCAAAGAAAGATCTTCAAATTCAGTCCTGTGATGAAAAAAATATTAACAACAAAATACTGATTTATTGGTTGAGGCTTATCAGCTAAATAAAACATAGAAACAGATATTTAATTTAGCTTAAGGCTTAGTTGAAGAATAACTTCTCAGCCAAAACAGCCTCATAACCTACATGAAATCTAAAGAACCTGAACATGTTGAAAGAAAAGAGCAAAAAACAAGAAACTGAAAAATAAATCAAGAAGTCTCAATATAAGATAGAGTAAATAGCAAAGCAAAGCCTTAGATTTTTTTAATTATGTTGCAATTATTATTGTAAGCCCCTATATTAGTATAAGTTTTCTTCTAAGTTGTTTAAGTTTTCTCCAAGCCTCTCTTGAATTCATTAAGATAGCAAAAGCTATAAAAGCACTGCAATTTTGCTCATATAAAAGGACATTCTATATGATTCCAATAATTCATTTATACTATCTTTAATATATATATATATATTTTTAAATTGATAACCTTGCACAATTTATTAGATATATATGAGTTTATATAAACTAAACTATCTAATGTTAATAATTGGCTATTACCTGGCTGCTTCAAAAGTGCCCAAGTATAGTTATCACACTGATATTTGCCAACAGAATCCATATATGCTGCTACATATATTTAAAAAACTGCTATAGCATAATACTCAGCTACCAGACAGAATAGTTTATCTCTTATATTTTCATAAAGGAAGAAAATAAATGCCAAGTTTACAAAAGAAAGCTACAAATTTAGAAAAAAAAAAAAAAAAAAAAGAGAAACAAAAAAAAAAGAGAAAAATAAACCAAATTTCTAAATTAGATTTGGTTATAAATAGAAGAAGATGAAAAAAGCAAAAAACCAACAACAAGAAAGTAAGACAAAAACAAAACAAATAATATACACTATTAAGCAAGTGTATGAGACTAAAAAATTATAACTAATACAATATTAGATATCTCTATTGTAAGGTATATCTTAACATAGAATTCTTCTCAATATACGATTAATATAGAAACAATTAAAATCTACATACTGATTTTCTCTTAGTAGCACTGTAAACAAAACTATAAACTATCTAAAACATGTAGTTGCAGTCTACGATGTCATCTGAATTTGAAAAAGTAAACAATGCTGATATTTTGATAGAGATAAGCTGTTTTGCCCATTTTTTACAAAAATTTTGTAGAAAAAGCAAGTGGGTGATAGTATAAAAAATAGCTTTTGTACTCTTCTTTAAAGAATGTATATTTTTTTCTGCAAATAGTAGAACATATAGAGCCTAATAAACTGCTAATTTTCTTGTCAGTAGGTAATAAACCCTAAACTTGTTAGCAAGTAGCATATGAGAACTATTTCTGAATAACAAGTGTTGTCCCTACAGTAAGTAATAAACTCTAGACCTGTTAGCAGATAGCGTATAAGAACTATCTCTAAATAATAGGTGCTGGTTTATGGTTTTTATCAGTCTTGAGCTACCCTCCACTACCATAATCTACTAGGGTGTTTCATATCAGTCTAATTACAAACATAGTGCAGGTGCTATAGTAAAAATCACTAATTAAGATTTTTTATAGTAAAAATTTTTGGATCTGCACACTATATTAAATAATAATAAAAAAATTGAATTTACTATGCCATTAATTCTTCCTGTAATATTTAATATTTTTTAATTCTGTAAAAGCAAACTGTTCAATAAAATATGTCTTTACATCATAACAATATTTTAGAATTTTATCTTAATAATTTTAATATATTGCAACAGTTATATATCAGAATCTCGACACACAAAATCCTGACACACAAAATCCTGGCAACAAAATCCTGATACACAAAATCCTGACAAATTAAAATCCTA
>CAJVPU010000906.1:0-14838 GCA_910591775.1 Dentiscutata heterogama | reverse complement strand
GGGGAATAAGGACAAATAAGATATCAGTAAAATATATAGATAGAGGATAATAACAAGATTAATTAGCTTATATACGATAAATAGATAAAAAGATGCATCATGAATAAGACTTTTAATAAGTCATAAGATAGCATAAATATATAATAAAGGCGTTTCGCCTTAGAGAAAATTATCGTTGGTGATCATAATTTACTTCGTTACCCCCCCCCCCACATTTACTGAATAAACTAAACGATCTACTACAAAGTGGCATAGCAGTACGATCATTCGTTTGTACTCTACGTACTGAGGACTGCCGTGGTTGTATTGTCCAACTCTCCCTACGTACCGTGGACAGTTGTGGTTGATTATTTTGTTCCGGTTTGTTGTCCAAGTGGAAGGTCCCAGCCGTGGTTATTGTGTCCAGTGTCCCGACGTACTGTGGATTGCTGCGGTTTATTGAATTAATAAGTGAGAGTTTAAGTATTGAGTTCCTGATATACGTCAAGAAAGATATACCTACGACTAGTGCTCGGCAAAATCAAACAAAAACTCGATTATCGAGTTTTTGAATCTATCAGTTTACAATATTGTGCATTAAATACAAATTTTATTTTTAGTATATATATAAATCTAACAGGAATCCGATCTTACTTTAGACTTCGTGGTAACTAGCATGAAGTTTAAAGTCAGATAAGAGTAAACATAGATTTTATAATTGAAGCACAATACTATAAATCGATAGATTCAAAAACTCGATAATCGAGTTTTTGTTTGATTTTGCCGAGCACTACCTACGACCATTCGCCAATTAGCGACTGACTCGTCGTCCACAGTTGTCAATATATCAAACAATAGTACGTAAGTTTTTATTACGCTACATTCAATAACTTCTTTTTTTTATTGCATAATTGGATAACGATACAGCACTTAACTTGCCACTAAACCATAAAACCATAAAAGCCCAAAAAGATTGTGGACCGGTCCGTTCTGAATCATAACGCTCTGTAGTTTGTCATTTACCCTATAAAAAAAATGTACCAGATCGGAACGGGTTTGTTTCGGATAGGCACGGGTCAAAATCCGGATTTGTACAGGTATGACCGATTGGACCATAAACGGGCCAAAATTTCCAATTTCCGCAGTTTTTATTATGAATAAAAAATTTTCAAACCAATCATATGCAAGATTTGGCGTGACTATTGAGATTAAAAGTGATATTCCTTATTATTTGCTTATCAGTTACTTATCAGCTTTTTATATAGTTTACTTTATGGGTCTTATCAGTTTTTATAAAAATTTTAATAATCACAATGTTCCGATTGGATATTTTGGCCCATACGCGGGTTTGCAACAGTTTAGTCGAATCGGCACGTGTACACGTATAAAATGTCCAAACATGCAGATTTTTGATAATAAAGAAGAGAAAAAGAAAAAGAAAGATCCGAATTAGCAAATGTAATAATTGGCATCTAAATGCAAGCGTGCTACATACTATTTTAGAGTTAGCACCATTATCAAGTGACATAACTTATATCGTACTAGTGATATGTGTCATCGGCCGGGAGGGCGGGCGGGTCGAGGATCGACCTGCACCTTTATGGGCCGGCCCGCCAATGTATAGTTAAATTTTCTTTGGCCAATAGAAATGCGGGAAAAAGTAAAACGAATTGATATAAATGTGGTTTGATATAAATGTGGTTATTCGTGATTTTTGGGGGTTTTTTTTCGATAAATTCATGATGCTAGGGTTTTTTAAATCATGAAATTTGGTTTGTTGGAACAAATTTTATAGTCATTCTTTACAAGTTATTATTGAAGCTGAGTTTTAATTCGAGATCGTTGTGCTTATGCAATAACGTACAAAAGGAAAAATCTATGATCATAAGAGTTTGCATGATAACTAATATTAACCGAAAATTTATAATTAATCTGTTAATTATAAAATAACTGTTTTTTTTTTTTATTCGATACGAGATCTTTATTAATACAATTTCTTTTTGCTCAATTTAATATATTCGAAAAGAAAAGTCAAAATATAAGTTGAATCTGATAATTGAACATCCTATAAGATCGACCGGTCGATGTATTTACCGGCCAGATCGACCCAGTATCTTTGCATCGCCCGTATCACTGATACGTACGTACGTACGCTGTGAAGGGGTAAATTGTGGGTCGAGATAACTTTTTCTCATATAGTAGATCGAGTTGATCCAGAACAGATCTGCCAGATCAACATATCTAACAGATATGTTATGTTAGATCCGCTGGATATGTTATATCCGTTAGATCTGTTAAATCTATTATATATGTTATATCCGTTAGATCTGTTAAATCTATTATATATGTTATATCCGTTAGATCTGCTAAATCTATTATATATGTTAGATCTAATAGATATAATCGAGAAGTGCAAAGCAACAAAACATGTATGTAAGGATGGCAAACTCCACTTTGAATAAGAATAACTTACACAGAGTTCAGAATTTAGTTGATTTTTAACCTTCAAAATTCGAGTAGAAGTGTTAGTTCAAAGTAGTTTCCTCTTGAGGCAATAAATTTGTAATACATAAGTCTAATTAAAAGTTCCCATATTCCCGTGATATTGACATATTTGTAGTTTTGATTTTTAGTAAGAGAAAGAAAGAGAAAGCATAGATTAGTTATTCAACTCTCTCTATATCAAATTCCTAATTGACTAAACTCTGATTAACGTTATTGTTAACCAAATTTCGATCCCATATCATGGTAACGTGATCCACATGACAATTGTTAAGAATCTTATTGTTTGAAATTGAATACCGAAATATTGCTGTACCTAAACTTGAGAAGAAGAATTACTTTTAGTTTCCAACTAAAGTATCAAAAGCACCAGTAAAGGCACGATACAAGACTATACTTATTATGTTCTCTAATATTACCATAGCAAGGCCCAAAAGACTTTGATTTAGACCAAGTTTCTTCATACATCCTTTCTGCTTTCCATCTCAAGGTTTAGGTGTCTTGGGAACGATTGCTGAATTATTTTAGAGTGTTGATTAGATAGTTAGTTGGTTTTAGCTTTAGACCCATTAGTCTTGCTCCTCACAACGCATGTTCGTATGCATGTACTGTGTAGCTATACTCTATTTATATCACAACAAAGTCCAAGTTAATTTCCCATCTTTAATCTTATTTCAGTATTAGTCTATGTGGCAATAAACTTCTTTGTAAAACTATCAAATAATTATCTTAAACTTCTTGATGATAAAGAAGATTTTAATGCAATTATTAATGTGGGAGAAACACTGAATATTAAAACATTTCAAGCACATTCAAATATTTTAAATTATATCTTTGTATTTTGTAATAAATTAGCAAATATTAGTAAAGATAAGAATAGTCTTAAAAAATTTATTATAAAACACACCTATGGTGGTTTTGCACCTATAATATATTTTATACCGTATAACTGCGAAATAATGTGCAGGGTTGTAATTTCAAATTTTAGCTTAAATTAAGCTTAATTTGGGCCAAAATTCAAAGTAATGCCCCTGTGCGTTATTTCACGGTTATATGGTAAAATTTTCAACACAAAACTTTCATGTTAGTTAAAATTAAGGTTTGAGAAAGGTTTTAGGGGTAGAGCATTTTTATTTAGGACATCTTGTATTGATTAATTAGCCAGTTTTTGGGATAATATATGCATAGGTGCAAAACATCATAGGTGCATTTTAGTAAAAGTTTATTAAATACTCAATTTAAAAAATATTTCAATTCAACAATTTAGATTATAACAAAGTAAGTTATTTTATTGCATATTACGATTCATAATTTATTTTATTTTATTTTTTTTTTTATGGTGACCTCATTTGGTCGAATAAGCAGCTGATTTTTATTAAGAATACTAATATTTTAGAATTACAATGAGAGTACAACTAGCCACATGTGCACTTTTGGTGCTTAATTTAAGTAGTCTGCCCAAGGGTTCTACACTAGCTGTCATACCTGCAACCCAAACTATGGAGTTGTCTATTTAAATGCTCTGATTATATTTCCTACTTCTACAAGTGGAGAATTCCTAAAAATGACTTATATACAGCCTTAAGACTAATTTATCCTCAGAGGCAAATCCTACTAGATTATTATGTGTCCCACACACAGGCAGCTATCTAGACTTTTAGTAACTTACGCCATAGCTTTACCATGTACTTGGGAGTTATTCACCCCTACTGTTACTTACTCCTTGTCCTTGTAAGGTTTACACAACCCTGGTATACACATTTGGACTTTCCTTTTTCCTCAAATTTTTTACCGATTTCTCCCTTACTTCCAGCTGGCAACCCAGAAGGATTAGTCTGCCCAGGCTTTATGTACCTTATATGCTCCCTCCCCTTGGCACATGCTTTCAAAGCACATGTCTTTTTTCTTTCAATTTTGGCGACCTGGCAGTTTGGTTGGTGTGTCCCCCACTAAAGGACCTGGTTGCTCAATTCTCCAATCTCAGTTTCCAGTTCCAAATTCAGTCTTCTTGTAGCACTGTTAAAAGTCATGCTACCTCCTGACTCAGAACTCACCAAATAGGTTTTTAGTTATTCTGGTTCCTTGGATTTATTGCACCAAAGCTCCCATTCTAGATGGTGTGACCAAGATTACAGATTAGGATCCAACCGATAATGCTAGCCATTAACCGTAATGCAGGGCTATTTTTCGAAAGCGTCATCCTTGGGATTCGAACTCTAGACCTGCCACCTGGGGTGCGACAACTCCACCACTTCACAAAGTCGCCACACCTTACGATTCATAATTTATATAATATTACAAGAAATTTAAAAGTATAAATTAATTTTATCATCATATAAAAATATATTTAGATATTGTAGTAAAGTACCCTGATAAAGTTTTTGATTCAAAATAGTTTGTTTCACTTGAAGAAAATATGATTGTCTCACTTATTGATCGAGATGATTTACAAATGGAAGAGGTAAAAATTTGGAATCTTTTATCGAATGGGGAATTGCTCGAAATCATGACTTATATTAGATCTTGAAGACTGGTCCAAAGAAAATTTCTAATTTTAAAGGCTACTTTACAAATTTGCTTACTCATATCCGTTGTTTCAAATATCTGGGGATAATATTATTTATAATCTACAACCGTATCATCAAATTTTAAATAAAAACCTTTGGAATGATATAATGAAAAGAACAATAAATCAAAATCGACAAATATCATCAACAATTCTTCCACCTCGTATAATTTTGACATCAGCATTATCAACACATATCACGGAATCATTTTCAACAGTCATTAATGAAGTCATGCAGCAGAAATTGCAACATGGATTAATAAGAAAACTAAAATGTATTCGACAACAAAAACCGATATGAATTTAAATTACTTCTTCGTGGCACTAGAGATGGCTTTACTGCCGAATCATTTTGGAAATTATGTGACATGCAAGCAAATACTATTGTCGTTATGATGATCAGAAATACCGATGAAATTCTTGGTGGTTATAATCCAATTCAATGAAATAAATCAATTGGCAATTATGTAAGTTGCAATGATAGCTTTATTTTTTCATTGAAAAATGGCACTACAAAATCCTCTATTTTAAGTCGCGTACAAATTTCATTTTGCAATTTTTGCAATTTTCTGTAATTCTGATTCTGGTCCATGTTTTGATAATGATTTCCGAATGTGTAATCAAAATAGTAATTATTGTAGGCAAGTTCATATGAAAAAGCAATTCGAAATATTGACGGTTATTTTTCAATATTAGAAACGAAAATTCCAAATTCGAAAAAAAAGTTAAAAAATTAAATTTTAAAAATTTATTTCAGTTAAAATAGATTTCATTTTTTGGTTTTGAAATTAAGCAATTAAAAAAATAGTTAATTCATTTCAAATGCACTTATTTTATATAATTATTTGGCCTCTTTATTTTTCATTATCATGTATTTGAACAAATTCATTTAAAACTTCTAATTAAAATATAAAAATTTTATTTTATAGATTTATAAATTGGGCTTATTTAATATATGCACCTACACAGCTGTGCACCTCTTTATGTTTTTTAAAATTTTACTATTGTATTCTCAAAATTTTACTAAGATAACCCCAGTTGTATTCTTAACAAAAAATGCTCTCTCGAAAAGTTACCTTAGATTTTAATTTTAAATTAATCCTAATCCTAACCCTAACCTGACTCTAACCTCTAACCTTCAAATTCTAATCAAACACTAACCCTAACCCTAATCCTAATTATTGTTTATATTTCTTACTATAGGGTGCATAAAATTAATAAATCCTTATAAATTAATAAATTTATGCTCAATAGATATTATATTTAAAAGTTTTTTTTTTCAAGCATATGATGTTACGCATAAGGAGATAAGTAATAATAATATCCTGATCCGTTGGGTATTAGCGGGGCTGAAAGTCCCGCTAATTCACATACGGTCAGGGTATTATTAATTAATACTCCCGTGATCTTGAATAGTGATCGGGGTATTATCTAAAATAAACCATTTTAGCAATTTGAGAAATTTTAATTAAATTCTCAAAAGGTTTTGTATGTAACCTTATTAGTTAATTATATATTATTAAGATTTGAACTTAAAAAATTTATTATTCTAGCTCGTACCGTATTACCGCAAAATAACACGCAGGGATGAAATTACAATTTCCGGCCTAAATTAAGCTTAATTTGGGCCGAACCTAGAAATAACGCCCATGGTCGTTATTTCGCGGTAATACGGTATAATATGTTAATGTTATTATTCACATTATAATGCGGTGAATTATAGCAAAAAGCTCTATTACACAAATATAATCAGCTAATATAAGCTTTCAAATATTATGGTTCTAGATTTTTGCGATAATGTATTTTTTTTTATTCGCTTTCGAATAAATTACCATAAAAACGTATAAAACAAAATTTAATAACTAATTATAGGACTAAGCCTTAATTACCATGTCCAATTTTTAAGATTTTTATAATTTTAAATTTTAGAATAAATTCATATTAAAGATAACCTAAAAACATGTGATCTATTAGTATAAATTTTATTGGTTTTTTTTTATATACAGTAACATATCAGATATTGTAATTACTCGTTTTGAATATATTACCTTGCTTTTTATTTGTAATTGTATTATAGTTCGATTGCGGATCCTGTTTAGTAATCTATAAACCTTCACCGAGTCAGTTACTGTGTTTCTTAAAAATTGTCATTATTCTCTGAATTATTAACGTGTAATGAAATGTCAGTTATATATAACTATTATATTTGTTATTTAGTTACTTTACATGTACACGGATGCCTCGCTAGTAATATAAAGTTAATTCAGATTAGCGAAATTATATTGTACATGACATAAACGATACGTAGATAAATTACAAATAATGTGGATAAGTTAAAAGAGGACCTTGAGAAAATTCTCTTTCAACTAAGACGAGTATAACCAAAGAATATGTAGAAAAAAAGTGTATAGTATTTACAAAAATAAATATAATCAAGAACATCGTTAGTAACGTTAGAACGTAAGGAAGGGTAAACATTTTGAAAAATTATTAATCACTGAGTGTTATCCAAATATGTATATACGATAATTTTAATGTTAGATTCTACAAAGTAAATCAATTTCGATAAATGTAAAACTGGAAATTTTTTAAAGCGTATCTTATCGTATTTTTTATTACCCCTATGCAGGATTCGCTGAATCGGGTAAGTTAAAATTTAACCTCAGAAAGTTCACTGGTGTATTATGTAATGCGTAACGTATTACAATCGAATTGCTATATTCGTATAAATAACGTACGTACGTATGTACATACGTAATCCTAAGCCTCTCAACAAATACTTATATACTACAAAAATATCAAAAATACTGTATTTCTTTTTTGTATTATGGCATCAAAAATATTTATGGGCGATATGCCTGAATTAATGGAAAATATTCTTAATAATTTAAATAATGAATCTTTTTCATTATATTCATGTGCACTAGTGAGTCGACATTGGTGTAAAATATCAATTCCCATTCTTTGGAGAGATCCATTTACAACTAATAAAAATCCAATGTTCATATCAAGATATTTTTCAAATTTTGACGATGATGATAAATTTATTTTAAATGAATGTGGAATAGATATTGATTTTCCTAATACTCTTTTTCGTTATGCAAGATTTTTAAAGGTTCTTAATTTATCTCGTTTAGAAGATAGTGCTAGGAAATGGATTAATTTTCATGCTAGTCAACAAAAACCTATTTATATAACAAAAGATGATTTAGCTAATTGGTTATTTAAATCATTTATTGAGAGTGGTGCTATTTTATCTAAATTAGACGTTTACTTTACTGAAATTATTATTAAACCTGAAATTTTTTACTCGTTAGGAAAGAATGATCATTTTTTCTCAAGACTTCATGATGTATCAGTGGAAGTGGATGTAGTAACTGAATCTTATGGTTTCGGTATTGAAGTAATAACTGAACCATTCGGTATCGAGGATACTATTATGTTACTAAAAATATTGTCAAAAAATACTACCAAAATTGATAATTTGAAACTCGGTATATTTTGTAACATTTATGAGCCACAAATATATTACACTTTGTCAAATATTATTAAATCACAAGAACAACTTAAGAGATTCAGTTTGATTTGTGATGAAGACTTAGAATTAGAAATGCACGGTGTTATTTCAGCTTTATGTAGTCAAAAAAATTCTTTACAAGAAATAGTATTGGACGGTTGTACATTTAGTGAAGAATTTAAAGTATTAAGAAATTGTAAAAATTTGGAAGTTCTTCGAATTTTATATGGTGAAGAGAAGAAATTACTAAAAATATTGGATTCAGATTCAGGTCTTTGTAGAATCAGTACTTTGGAAATAAGTTCGTACCCAATTGATGCTTCGAATTTAATATTAATTTTGAAAAAATCTGGATCATTTTTACAACGACTAAAACTTGATTCGGATGATCAAGAAATTTGTTCTCAATCATTATTACAAGAAACACTTATGGCTTCATGTCCAAATATCACTTATCTTTACATTTCATATATTAGACTTTCCACTCGATTCTTGAAGCTTATTGAAAATTTGCGAAAACTTCAATTTCTTACCTTAAGGTGTATAGATGATAAAGAAGAAATAAAATCTCGGGTTAAACAATTTGCTAAAATATTACCACCAACATTACAATATCTTGAGTGGTTACATTCTCATAATGATATTTTACTTAACAATTGTGATGCACCTTTAAAAAAATTGGTAATTGATTTTTATCATGATAAAGAGAAAATAATCAAAGCAATAATCAAATTTTGCACTCGAAAAAGAACATTAAAATATGTGAGCTTATCTAGATATGCATATATATCTAGCGCTAATGATTTTGATAATCTCAGAAAAGATTTGGATGGATATGTTGAACTAGTGCAATATAAAGATATTGAATTTTAAATATCATTTGAGGATGGGTCAATACTTTTTTTTAAATGTCAGAAATATCGTATTTGTATTCCTTAGTACGTATTGTGCTTTTATGAATTTTTCTTGAACATTGTAACTTTCAATAAATTTCGTTCTCTGATGAAGAGACTTGAAGCAAATAAAGATTCAACAACAAATATACAGTATTGTATAAAAATTTTTGGGAATAACCATGATGGCTAAACATTTTATTAAGTAATTTTTATTCTTAAAAGCTAATTGGATTCCTCATTATTAGTGATGGTAAAATCATATTTGATTCTTATTGATCCTGAGCGTAGCGGAGGATCCTTAATATAATACTTATGTCCAAAGTTAGGTAGTCATCACTTAAGAACGTTGGACCGATTTTGTGATTTTATTTTCCAATAAGATTATAAATGTTTATGTAATAAATATTTCGGAATAATTTTTTTTGTCGTTAATTATTTTACTTTTTAATAGAAAATGTAGGTCGTATAACAATATATTAATATATACCAATTTTCAGATTTTGTTAGTATTTATTTTATGTTATAATATAATCGTCCAGGAACTAATGTGCTAATAGGTTATATATTCAAATTTTAATAATTTAAATTTTAAATCATTGAGTTTTAAATTCTTAGTACTACAAAGAAAATTATAAATTTCATTATTACTAGCTAAATTACTAAGATATTTTATATTATAATTTTATACTATTTGGAATATTTATTTTAGGTAAATCTATTGTTTTTTTTTAAAAAAAAAAGGGGTAAAAAAAAAAACTATAAATTATAATAAATAAATTATAATAAATATTTTAGCTAGAATTATAAATTTTGAAAATAGATAATAAACAAATATATATTTTAATATGTACGTATTTCAAGTTTAGCTTAAACTAAAATTGAATGATATTTTTATTAAACTTGCCTTTATAAGATATATAGAATTAATAATAGTACTTAATATAGCATCAAGGCAAATTTATGAAATTAAGCTAAAAATTGGTCACTGATCCAAATATTTGGTCCCCAAATCTATATAGTGGGTTACTAAATTAACTTATTAATCAATCAATACTAAACCCGATAAAAATTTTTAGGCCTCTGATCTAAGTTCACATTTCATTAGACATAGAAATTTATTATTAGTAGTTAAGTTTTCGGATTTTGAGATATTTCATAAATTTGCTGCAATGATAATTTAATTACAATTTTGCTTGTTTGTAAAATAATTAAAAGATATAATTTACACATTATATATTATTTGTTGAATAATATAAATATCGATTTAGAATCAGATTCTTAAACAATATCCAACATTTCTCTAATAAATCGTAATTGAAATTTCATCACCCTCACATGGAATACTGTACCATCTCTAATACTTGAAAATAATAAGAGCTGCCGCCACATCCTTATAAATTATAAACATTATAGTAAATATAAATAATATATATATATTTGTAGTTTGATACAAATGAAAAAATTTCAAACAGTTGTAAAATTAATATTCAACAACCTTTGGCCACATAACATATACTCATAGGGTGAAATTCATTTTTAATTTTTTTTTAATTTCAATAATAATTTCAACATTTTTAATATTTCTATAAACTAAATATCATATACCTATTTTTTAATTTAATTTAGTTTCAATTAATTTTTAGTATTGAAAGACCGATTTCACCAATTTCACCATTTAATAATTTCAACAATTTCAGCAAAAACTTTTTATTAAGAAGGGTAATTTCATCCCCATCTATACTCATAGTAATCTACTCAAACTTCTAACCCCACGTACAGATCCAGCTTTTTTAGTCCTCAAAGAAATGTTTCTAGGTGATCTTAACAAATTATGCACTGAGTTAATCCTTTTACAAAGACTAGATCCGATCTATCACCACCATATAGGGATTGGAACCGCCTAAATTTTTTTAACCGTTTAATCGTTTAACCGTATTAACCGTTTAATCCAGCCTTGACCTATGATTAACATATAGTCAACCCTCTTTATAGAGAGATTGTGCTTATATAGAGGTTTTTCTATATATTTATTGTTGTTTATTTAACAGAATTAAGTGCTTATATAGAGGTGTGATTATATAAAATGTGACTATATAAAGGTCTACTGTAATTCGTCCTGGCACTATGAAATTTTTTTTATGTTGTTAAACGGTTCCAATTCCTACCACCATATCCACAAGATATCAAGTATTTAGAAAGACTAGATGGCAGCACAGGCAAAGGATATGGATGGATAATGGAAGTCTAGTTGTATGGTTTAAAAATGCGCAATGACTTTTACGAGCAGTAAATAGACTTGTTTTTAAGAAACATAAAAATAAGCGATTATTTTAGGGTGACTGGTACAGTTAAAAATCCGGCATATCGTATGGCAAGCCATTGACATACGTAATTATATGTATAGGCATTAATAAAATATATCGTAAATAATATCGCTTTTTGTTTTAATATACTATTCGGAAATCTTATATTTTTGCGATAGCGACAAAATATCCTAAATCTAGTGTAAATTATTAATATTTGGTATAGATCCTTAAGAGGAAATTTTCATAATAAATCGCAAATTTGGTTTCTTAATAGCACTATTAATGAGGTATTTTGATGGAGTATGAAAATTACTAATTTTTCGTTCTTAAACCTATATTATTAATAATTTACACTAGATTCAGGATAGTTTGTCGCTATCGCAAAAAATGTGACTAATATTGATAGATCAATGTTATTTGTACCTCCCATTTTTGCTATTCATACCCACTCATGTAAAAACGATTTAACTAATTGTCATATGATATAAAAAACAATCATTATAATTCTTAATTCAAGATTATGGGATTGCTATTCGTACTAATGATGCATGACAAAATTATTTTTGCGATGACAAATGATGTTGTCATGGTTTCATCATGACGAAACCTTGACGATTGATGAAACCCTCGATGATTGATGCAAATTGACAAAACCCTTGACGAAACCTCTAAAGATTGATGAAACATTGACAAACTGATTCAGCTAGTAATTAAACAACAAGCTTCTATATAATGATCTTTGGATAACTAAACCTTAAATTGTTTCAAAAGAATGTTATTTCATTATAAGGTTTTATTGGCTTTTTTCTTTTTTCTTCTTTCACACATGTTTAAATCTATGTCGGGTGATCCGCAATAGTCAAAATTTGTCCTTTTGAATGAGCACGCGCTTATTTTGGTTGATTCCAGATCAGCCCGACATAGATTCTGAACACATGTGAAAGAAGGAAGAGAAAGCGAAAATATTTGAAAACCAATGTTTAAGTTGACCTTGGTGTACTAATTGAAAATGACGGGAATGAAATCTTACATATAATGATGGGGTGTATGACAGCAGGCCATATAATGAAGATCGCTAATCAAGATTTTACATATTAAAAAACTTTCGGGGTCGAAATTTAATATTAAAGATTATAAGAATTAATCTTTAATTCCTCACGTAATATCTAATATTTTTTATTTCTATAAAGAAAAATTAGTTAATAAAAGGTGTCTTTACATCATAACAACATTAGATTTTTGATTTGCTAATAAAATAATTTTTTTTCATGGGTATGTACTAACATTAATTTAGTCACATGATAGATTTTTATGTTGTACAAGAAGATAGCGATAACGATTAAACTTTTCTCTCAAATCTAATTTAAATTTTAGTAAGTGAATTTTCTCCATGAAAGAGTCTTTATACAACAACAATGTTAGAATTTACTTATCTTTCAATAACTAATAATTTGTTTATATTCAGTATGTAATAAACTATAATTCTTACTTTGGTTGAATAAATCTACAATATAGTATAAAAAATATGCATATTAAAAAGGTATTTATTGTCTAATAAATACAGTGCTATTACACATTCTTTAAGATTATTAAGAAAATAACATCATTCAATTAAATATCTAATAAAATTTATATCATGGTAAATCAGTAAACATTGAGAAGTTGAGTGTCTTGTAACAGAAACTTTTAAAATAATATTGATATAGAAAAATTATTTAAAAACTAATAATTTGAAAAGGCAAATATCTATTCTTATTATATAACTTTTTTGATATTCGAGTTAATTTTACAATCCTTTAAGTTGTTGTTAATAGACTACAATATTCAATATATGAAATTTTATAAATTCATAAATAAGAGAGAATTTAGATGGTTTAGCTGTATCAGAATTTGTGAATACTTCAAATTCCTCAAAGAAATCATGGTGTGACAACGCCTCTAACAATTTAAAAGTATTTAGACACTCTTTAGACATACTTTCTTTTAAAAAGTCAGTATAAAAAATTTGTTTTGAAGTAGAAATCTTTTATTAAAAAACACTTTTAAGAAAGCACGAACAAATTCTGGTTCATTTTCACTACCCAATCAACAAACATATAAAGGTAAATGAATCTAAGATTCTATTCATTTAATAAATCCCTTTAATGTATTTTCTACGCCACTGTGTAATGATTTACTAAAATTTTTTCAAATCCATTGCACTCAATTTATATTTAGCATTGGCTAATTCATTTTCAAATAATTTATAAATATTATTTAAGCAATTTTGAAGATCTTGGATTTATAAAATGGGGTTTTCTAGGCATCTCTGGCCAGAGATATATAAGTTATATATCTCTGGCCTATTAACCAATCAAATTAACGAAAAATCATGTGACAAATCTTCGATCAATAACCCGACATTGGGCAATACCTCCGGCCTAAAAAATTGATTGCCTCTAACAAATCGTACGTACGTACATACTTGGCGTCATATGCATGCATGTGTTACATACAAAAACAAAACAAGAATTTTAGAATTTTTTTTGCATTAACACTCTTAAACAATACAACTGTTAACAATACAACCGTTTCAGTGATTTAAAAACTAGCACCCGCTGGTGAAAGAAATCAGAGGAAAGATATTCGCCTCTCTTTAAACTGAACCTAGATAGACGAACACATAAGCTCAACAAACTGAATATTAAATTTTTGCTATAACGTGCAGGTTAAGAAAAAAAAAAAAATCTAACGAACTTTTGAACCTATATACTTTACAAGAACTATAGGTTCAGTAAAGTGTGTGATTGTATGAAAATTTTAAACCAACCTTTATACAAACGAAGAAACCAAACCTTTCAAATTGAGACAACCCAATTTAAGCAATAAAAAAATTTAATCCAAAGTCCTTTGCACTTAAAAAAATTGTGTTTAACATTGGCCAGTATGGAACTAGAAGTAGTGTCACAAATGCGGCTTATTTATGGTAAGGTTTTAATCATTTAATACTACAATATTTTATGTAAGGCTAATATCAGTCTTTAATATTTTAAGAACCAGAACCTGAATTTACATTGGACCCAGAGACCTCGT
>CAJVPU010000905.1:0-14853 GCA_910591775.1 Dentiscutata heterogama | reverse complement strand
ATCAATCTCGTTTTCACATGCCCACTCTGCAATTGCCTTCAATTTAATTTTGTTGCCTCTTATACCATTAATGTTGTGGCATACCATGTTGGCCTGACACTCCTTCAACTTTTCTGTCACTGCACCTCTATTGCCCATACTACTACTGAGAGTACTACCTTGCCGGGCATTCAAATTGTCTTGTAGCCCCTCAGTTCATTTGAACATGCCCATAGCAACTCTAGGAGTGATTGGGGCCTGAAGCCTCTAAGTGACTTTTCTCGATTCTGTCAAGCCTACCAAGTATTTCATCAAAGATACTTTTAAATTAGAACTTGAGCTTAACCTCTTCGTTTAGGTCTTGGACTTGTTTTTTTTTTGGCTTTGATGTCGGTCCTTCAACCTTGGAATTACTGTTTTCTTTGTTGCTCACAGCACTGCTTGTAAACACCCTTTCTGCTGGTTGCTGTTTCTTCCATTTTCTACCTTTACTCATTGCTGCCTCAGCAACTTGAGACTCGACTCCCCTATTATTTGTCTCTTCTTTAACTATATCTCTTCTACTTTTATTCTGTATATTAATCCACTCCAGCTTAACGTCAAGATAATACACCTTCCTTACTAATGCTATCTCTAATTCTTCATGTGAACCAAAATACACTGTTGCTGCACATTGTTGATTTTGATTTTTATTATGTGAGATGTATACTGCCTTTGCATTTATTACCTTCAACTGACGCATGAGCAGCACCTTGACCGCTGTTGTTAGAACATTCTTAATTACTGCTTTAAAGGACGCTCTTTCTTCAAGTACTCCTCTTTCAAAACTGCCCGGTGTTACTCTGCATGTTTTCCCTTCCTCAAAATAAATTGTTCATGCCTTCTTAAACACTCTCATTCTCCTTTCACTCCAAAACTTAATTGAGAATTCAAGTGCTTCCGAATAGTTTCCATTGTACGAATTTTGGTTTACCATAGAAATAGAGACATCTGCGTACTTGTGCCAGATGTGCGTTGAGAGGTATATCCCATATTGTATAGGACTCAGATTGTGCCAGATTCACGTGATACTCTGCTGACCTACTATTCATTGATCTACCATTTTCTTTACTAACTTCTAATTTAGCCAGTACTTCTGATACATGCATCAATTTTACAACCACTGTATCTTGGTGCATGTTAACTTGCATCTTCCCATCTATAGTACTTGGTCCTCTAAATACACTTTCTTTTGGAACTACTAGCTCTTGTTTATTAACTACTATTTCTTCATGGCTTTTAAAGCTTTTGCCACACTAACATGGTCTAGTTTGGCCCTTTTACCCTTATTTTCACTGTAATCTTTATCTTGTCGCTTACTCTTCTCTGGAACTACTACAACTACTTTTTCAAGCTTATTCATTTGCCTACTATCTTCTTTCACTATACAACCAGACTTCTTGTTGAACTGAATCTCTTTAATACTATAGTCAACACATCCAACTTCATGGTCTATTAAACTTTTAATGTCCTGTTTCTTTACCGCAGAAGCTGTACTTTTATCTTGACTTACTAGTTCTTCTTCTCTTGCCCACAGGTACTCACAATAGCTATAAAGCTCAATTATATTTCAGAACACGCACACTGTTTCTGGTTCTGTACTAATAAGTGCTGCAATTTCTTTGTCTTTTCTCAAAATGACTGACCTATGACTTTCTACTATCAAATTCTGCTCATTTACCAATCTTTTGTACATGTCTCGGTATTTCTCAAGCTTTGCATAACTCTTCGACATTTCCGATATCTCTGAGCCATTCTGTGTTACTGGTTCTTGCATACCAATCTAGACTTCTATTCTTGATTTGCTTGTTTACATGTCCGCTTCTTTGTTGATTTGTTTACTTTAGATATCCTAATTCGTATACTTGTCACATTGTTTGTTTACATGTCACAAGTAGAGATCTGCATTTGGGGTCTAGCCAATTTTCTGTTTTATTCCAAAATTTCTTTGCCAAAAAATGTTTCTTCAAAGTAACTAGCCTATTTATTTTCTATTGCGGTCTAGTGTCTTAAGAGAATAACTTCCTCTCACAATAACTACTATTCTTTTCTAATTGCTCACTGCACGTTTATCTAGTCCCATAGTGATTTTTGCTGTGTTTTGGTTCTGCTCTAACTTTGGTCACAGTGATCGTCAGGAAGAGTTGCAAATTTCTAATTGAATAATTTTATAGTTAATTAATTAAATAATTTTTAATTATATATATATTTAATAAATATTTAATAAATTATTTAGTAAATAAATTAAATATTCAAATATTCAATTTGGTAAAAAAAATCTTATTTGAATATTTGAATATTTAGTAAATATTTAAATATACTGTTTATTAAATCAAATCTCTAAGTAAAAGATATAGATTAAAGTAAAAAAGCAAGTATTTCTAGGGTGTGGTAACTTAGTAAAGTGGTGTAGTTGTCACACCCCAGATGGCAGGTCTAGAGTTCAAATCCTACAGATAATGATTTTGAAAAAACTAAATTTGTATTGGTTAATATTAAGATTATCAGTTGGATCCAGATATCTGTAATATTGGTCACACCATCTTGAATGAAAGCTTTGGTGCAATAAATTCAGGAAACTAGAATTACTGAAAACCCATTTGGCAAGTTCTGAGTTGGAAGGTAGCATGACCTTTGATGGTGCTACAGGAAGACTGAATTTAGAACCGGAGACTAAGATCGGAGAACCAAGCAATTAGGTTCTTTAGTAGGAGATATACTAGCTGAACTGCCAAGTCACCAACTGAAGGAAAAGAATATATACTCTAGAACATGTACTAAGAGGAGAGAGACCATAAAGACATAAAGCCTGGGCAGCCCAGTATTTCCGAGTTGCTAGCTAGAAGTAAGAGAAAGACTGGTAAAGAATTCGGGAAAGAAAAAAAATCTGAATGTGGGTACTAGGGTTGTGTGAACCTTACAAAGGCAAGGAGTATATAATGGAAAACTAACTAGAAAGGTTGTGGCTTGAGATACAGATCGAATTACAGCAGTATTCTAAAGAATAGCTTGAGATATGAACCTAATAACAATAGCACAACAGGTACTAGTTAAAAAGAAGTTACCGAACATGCAAGTAAAAACATGTGTGCGATATAGACTACTCTGTTAAGTTTACCTCGTAGATAAAAATTAGCCAAAAATGGTTATGAAGTCCTAAGATGGGTGCAAAATCTAAAGATATTGCAAAATTTATATGAATAGTGAGTTATACTTGAATTAGATTAGAAATAAACAGCGGTTGTAACCAGAAGGTTTAAATGAGTATCCCTATAGTTAGGATGCAGGTACGGTAGCTAGTGTAGAACCTAGGGCAGACTACTTAAATAAGCAACCAAAATTTGCATATATGGCTAGTTGTACTCTTGTTAGAAATAACCAGAGAGCTTAAATAGGTAATCTCCTAGTTAGATTGCAGGTATGGCAGCTAGTGTAGAACCCAGGCAGACTACTTAAATTAGATATCAAAAGTACATGTGTGGCTTGATGTACTCTTGTTGTAATTGTAACCTGAAATTAATAACCTAATAAAATATTTCTGACCATAGAGGTCACCTTAATATTAAAAAAAAAAAAAAAAAAAAAGCAAGTATTTCTAATGAAAAAATTAAGCTCTTTGAAGTTATTAGGTTGCTAGCAGAATTTTTTTATAAAAAAGAGTATATATAAAAAAAAAAAAATACAATTTATATATTTAAAGAATTACTAGTAAAAAATAAATCTAATATTAAATGTTTTCTTAAGCAACTTTATTTAGCAACTAGGCTATTTATATATATCAAACAAATAATAAACTATATAAAAAGAATAATAGTGTTTATTTGTTATTTACTTACTTTTTTAAACAATACTAAAGTTAATTTTTTTAAGTTTAATTTTATGTATTATTTAGATTTAGTAAATATAACTAAAGAAAGCTTAAATATGATAATAAATCTTAGTATTATTACAATATTACATGCAGTAAATCTGTATAAGAAAAAAATATTAAAAGCATATAAAAAATATATAAATAATGTACTTTTTTAGCAGTTGGGTAATATGCTTGTACTAAATATAAACAACTATTACAGTATAATATTCACATCTTTTAGCAGTCCAATACTATATTTACTTTTAGGCCAATATATATAGTAACAATTTTAATAAATATATACTTAAAACTTGCAATATTATGTAATAGTATACAGTAGTTAATTTGAGATTATAGATAACAATATATTTGATTATGAAACATCTTAATAAATAATTTATTATAAATTTTAGTATTTTATATCATAATCTAATATGAAGCAAAGAACAAGTATATACTATAGTAATAAAAAAGTATTAGATAGACTAATAGTATATAGCTACAATGATAAAACTATAAAGAAAAAGAATAATTAATATATATATATAATTTAATTCTTGTTAACTTTGTTAAAAAATATAAAAAAATATAGTATATTAATTTTTTTTTTTTTTTAATATTAAGGTGATCACTTAGATCCCTGGCACTTAGCTTTATTCAGGTAATTACAATATTACATCAATTTCGCGAGGATACAACTAGCCACACGTGTACTTTTGGTACCTAATTTAAGTAGTCCGCCTGGATACTACACTAGCCGCTATACCTGCAACCTAACTAGGAGATTACCTATTTAAGCTCTCTGATTATTTTAACTAACGAGAGTACAACTAGCCATACATGCAACTTTTGGTTGCCTATTTAAGTAGTCAGCCCTAGGTTCCACACTAGCTGCCGTACCTGCACCCAACTATGGGAGATACCTATTTAAATCCTCTGGCTCCATTTCTGTAACACACTTACCCTAACATTCTTAATGAGATTAGCAATGCCGTGGAATAACCTTTAAAGCTTTATCCTTTTGTTGGTGTGTTCTAATTTTATCTAACAAATCCTTTACATTAGGAAGAACCACTTAATTCTAATTATGTTTTGTTTATCCTTACCTTATCATGCAGATCATACACATTTATGAGCATACATGACTGTGACATCAAGTGACCTATTGAGGAGAATTTTAAATATGACAATGGTTTAAAAAGTCAGAACTAGAAACAAAAAATTATATATGTACATATGATGTCATTTTGTTAATAAATAAAATTGCTTATTGGTTTATCATTATTTAAATTATATAATAGGTCAATAATATTTTTTTTTGTTGTTTTTTTCTTGCAAAAAAAAAAAAGAAACAAAAAATGATGTAAACTTTTATAAGCATGTATTTTAATATTATAAACTTTATTTCATTAATTACAAGCAAGAAACCATCAAATTAGGACTTAGGTAAACAAACCATAGAATATATCAAATATACCTATGTCACTTCATCAAATACTTTCGTCGCTTTTGAGTCATAAGTTAAGCCAAATGTGAAAATAAGCAATGTTTGACCGCCTAAAAAAGATATTTAAATTTGGTTGGTATTTTAATTTTTTAAAATTAATAATTAATAATTATTCAGAAGTTATTTAATAACTATAGCAACGAAGACCTAATAAGCATATAATATCTATTGAAAATTTTTTTCGTCATCAGTAACGTTAAGATAATAGCCAACTTCTTGCTGCCATTGATTATTTAAGAAAGATACAAAAAAAACCTGAATCTCTATCAATAGACAAGCTAGCGTCTTATCTGTTTCACCAAATTTCATCACAATCAACGAAAATCAAAAAAATATCGATCCGTCTGAAATAAAGGGCGTAAAAAATTAACTGCAAAAAAGAGTACATAATTTATCGAACGTCGCCAAATGGTTAAAAGAAATAAACTATTATAATGTCGGAATTAAGTTTATTTGTATTATTCTTATATGTTATGTATGCGTTGTAAACTGCATTAAATATTGCTTTATATTATTGTTAAGTTATAATTGAAAAATAAAGTAAAAAGAACAAAAATAAAAGTAAAAATTTCGAAGACATTTTCCGGACCATCATCCGAACCCAACCCGGTACACATTTTTTGGGTGCCAAAATAATAAGCAAAATTTAAAGCTCAGATATGTAACTTTTTTTAGGGGAACGCTAGGTTCATCCTACGCTATCGCTGATTATAAAAAAAATTGATTAATGATTTTCAACAATTCTTATTTAAATTCTACAAACGCACAGAATCAAATAAAAAAATTTACCGAATTTGATCTAGTAGTTATTAGAAATCATCACTAGAAGGTTTAAAAAAATTTTCAAAACCTTAAGAAGGATCTTCGATTGCCTATTTTCCCTTTTGAGTTTGTATCACTCGTACAACAAAATAAATACACCCCGTATCACTTGCGCATCATTTGTCGGTCAATATGAGCATTGATTTATTCCCCTTTATTCAAGTTTTCTGTAAATAAAATAAACAATGTTGCTGTCTTTGAGAAAGCGGCCAACATATCATAAGTCGGGTATATATGCGAGTGGATATGAGGAATCACTCACAAATTTAAATAAATCGTTAGAAATTAATCCAGAAGATACATTTTCGTTGAACAATCGTGGAATAATTTACTTTCGTATGGGTCAATATGAAAAATCATTAGTTGATTTTAATAAATCATTAAAAATTAAACAAAATGACATATTAGCATTGAATAACCGTGGACAAGTTTATCAAGAGTTAGGTAGATATGAAGTGTCACTTGAAGATTTAAATAAGGCATTAGAAATTAATCCAAATAATATAAAGACATTAAATAATCGAGGATTAATTTATCAGGAAATGAATAATTATGAAGAATCTCTTGCAGATTTTAACAAATCATTAGAAATAGAACCAAAGGATGCAACTGCATTATATAATCGCGGAATAACATATCTTGATATGGACAGGTATGAAGAATCGCTTGCAGATTTCAATAAGTCACTAGAAATAGAACCAAATAATGCAATGGCTTTAAAAGATCGTGCAGATGTTTATAGAAAGCTAGGTATATATGAAGAGTCACTTGCAGACTTTGATAAAGCATTAGAAATAGAGCCAAATGATGCAATAGCATTAAATAATCGTGGATTAACTTACCATGAAATGGGTGAATATGAGAAATTACTTGCAGATTTAAACAAGTCACTAGAAATAGCTCCAGACAATGCAACCACATTATATAATCGCGCATTAGCATACCAAGATATGGAAAGATATGAGGAATCACTTGAAGATTTAAATAAGTCATTAGAAATAGAACCAAGCAATACTGTAACATTGAACGCTCGTGGAGAAGTTTATCGAAATTTAGGTAGATATGAAGAGTCACTTGCAGATTTAAATAATGCATTAAAAATTGAACGAAATGATGCAACGACATTAAATAATCGTGGATTAACTTATCAAGAGATGGGCAAATATGAAGAATCACTTGCAGATTTAAACAAGTCATTGGAGATAGAGCCGGAGAGTGTAGCCACATTATATAATCGCGGATCATTATATAAAGATATGGAGAAATATGAAGAATCGCTTATAGATTTAAATAAGTTATTAGAAATAGAGCAAGATGATGTAATGGCATTGAATGAACGTGGAGACGTTTATCGACAGTTAGGTAGATATGATGAGTCACTAATAGATTTAAATAAAGCTTTAGGAATCGAGCCAAGTGATGCAATAATATTGAATAATCGTGGATTAACCTATCAAAAGATGGGCAAGTATGAAGAATCTCTTATAGATTTAACTAAATCATTAGAGATAAATCCAGATAGTGCAGCCACTTTATGTAATCGCGGATTAACATATAAATGCATGGGCAGATATGAAGAATCACTTGCTGATCTAAATAAGTCATTAGAAATCGAGCCAAATGATGTAATGGCATTAAATAATCGTGGAGATGTTTATCTAAAGTTAGATAAATATAAAGAGTCACTTACAGATTTAAATAAAGTGTTAGAAATAGAACCGAATAATACAATGGCGTTAAATAATCGTGGACTAACTTATCAAAAGATGGATAAATATGAGGAATCACATGCAGATTTAAATAAATTATCAGAAATCGAACAAGATAATGAATCAATTACAAATTCAAGTAATAATACAATGGGATTTGATAATAAATTACAATTCGAAAAGATTGTTAGCAATAATAGAAGCAATAATAGCAACGACGATGTCCGCAACGTTAAATTAGAAGAGGTGATTTCGAATATAGTAAAAAATCACTTAATGAACAGATATGAAGAATCACTCACACATTCAGCAGAAAGTAATGTAGATAAATCAAAAAATGGTGGATCAATTCATTATGGAGTATATGATTATGAAAGGCTACTCACGTATTTAAACATGTTATTAGAATCCGAACCAAATAATGTGACGGCATTAATTAACCGAGGTGCGCTCTATCAAATGATGAATAGATATAAAGAATCACTTGCAGATCTAAACAAATCATTAGAAATTGAACCAAACCGAACAATGGCATTAATTTGTCGTGGAATGACTTACCAAGAGATGGGTAGATACGAAGAGTCCCTTGTAGATTTAAATAGATCTCTAGAAATTAATCCAAATGATATAATAGCACTGAATAACCGTAAAGAAGGTTATATATTTATTGGTAAATATGAAAAGTCAATCTCGGATTTAAATAGGCTATTAGAAATCGACCCAAACAACGCAACAATATTAAACAAACGTGGAATAACCTATATAAAGTTGGGTAGATATAAAGAATCTCTTGTTGACTTAAATAAATCGCTAGAAATTAATCCAAATTGTGGATTAACATTAAATAACCGTGGACTAATTTATCAAAAAATGGGTAAATATGGAGAATCACTTCTAGATTTAAATAAAGCATTAGAAATCGAACAAAATTGTGCAGCAGTATTAAATAATCGTGGATTAACTTATCAAGAGATGGGTAAATATGAGGAGTCACTTTTAGATTTAAATAAGTCATTAGAAATAGAGCCAAATAATGCAACCACGTTCTATAATCGCGGATTAACATATAAAACTATGAATAGATATAAAGAATCACTTGCAGATTTAAATAAGTCATTAGAAATAGAACAAAGCAATGCAGTAGCATTGAGCCTTCGTGGAGACGTTTATCGAAATTTAGACAGATATGAAGAGTCCCTTACAGACTTAAATAAGGCATTAGAAATCGATCCCAATGATGCAACGACATTGAATAGTCGTGGATTAACTTATCAAGAGATGGGTAAATATTTAGAATCACATATAGATTTAAATAAGGCATTAGAAATCGAACCAAATAATGCAGCAATGTTATATAATCGGGGAACCACGTATCGTTTTATGGACAAATATGAAGAATTAATTGCTGATCTAAGTAAGTCATTAGAAATAGAACCAAATAATGCAACGATACTGGCTATTCGTGGTGATGCTTATCGAAATTTGGGTAGATATGAAGAGTCACTTGCAGATTTGAATGGGGCATTAGATATCAAACCAAATGACATGGAGGCATTAATTTATCGTAGAATAACCTATCAAAAGATGAGCAAATTTGAAGAATCTCTTGCTGATTTGAGTAAATTAAATAAGTTGCTGGAAATTGAACTCGGAAATATATTAGCACATAGTGACCATGAAGCTTATCTAATAACGAAAAATTGTGAAAAGCTACTTGAATATTTAAATGGACTGTTAGAAATCGACCCAAACGACGCAATGATGTTAAATAAGCGCGTAGTAATCCATATAAAAATGGGTAGATATAAAGAATCTCTTGATGACCTAAATAAATTGCTAGAAATTAATCCAAACTGTGGATTAACATTAAACATACGTGGATCAATTTATCAAGAAATGAATAGGTATGAAGAATCTCTTGCAGATTTAAATAAGTCATTAGAGATAAAACCAAATGTTGCGACTACATTAAATAACCGCGGAGCGTTATATTTAAAGTTAGGTAGATATAAAGAATCACTTGCAGATTTAAATAAATCATTAGATATAGAACCAAATAATCCAGTGGCACTAAATAATCGTGGACAAACTTATCTAGAGATGAGGCAATATGATGACTCACTTTCAGACTTAAATAAATCACTAAAAATTGATGCAAATAATATGAAAGCATTAAATAATCGCGGAGAAGCTTATCTAGCATTGGATAGATATATAGAATCATTAGCAGATCTAGATAAATTATTAGAAATTGATCCAGATAATTTCATAGCATTAAATAATCGTGGATTGGCTTATCAAAAGATGGGTAAATATGAGGAATCACTTATAGATTTAAATAAAGCATTAAAAATCAAACCAAATTATGCGATAGCATTAAATAATCGTGGATTAACTTATCAAGAGATGGGTAAGCATGAGGAGTCACTTTTAGATTTAAATAAGTCAATAGAAATGGAGCCAAATAATGCAACTACGTGGTATAATCGCGGAGTAACATATCAAAATATGGACAGACATAAAGAAGCTCTTGCAGATTTAAGTAAGTCATTGGAAATAAAATCAAGCAATGCGACAGTATTGAGCGTTCGTGGAGACGTTTATCGAAATTTAAGCAGATATGAGGAGTCACTCATAGATTTAAATAAAGCATTAGAAATCGATCCAAATAATGCAATGGCATTAAATAGCCGTGGATTAACTTATTTAGTGATGGGTAATTATAAAGCGTCACTTACAGATTTAAATAAGTCATTGGAGATAGAACCAAATAATGCATCGACACTGATTATTCGTGGAGGAGTTTATAAAGCAATGGGTAGATACGAAGAATCGTCTGCAGATTTAAAAAAGTCTCTAGAAATTGAACCGAACGATACAATAATCGTCACACTGAATGAGCATGGGGAGGCTTACAGAGTGTTGGATAAATATGATGAGTCACTTACAGTATTAAACAAAATATTAAAAATCGATCCAAATAATATGGATGCACTGATTAATCGCGGAAATACTTATCAAAAAATGAGTAAATACTGGGAGTCACTTACGGATCTAAATAAAGCATTAAAAATCGCACCGAACGATACAAGAGCACTAACTTTTCGCAGTTCAACTTACCAATTGATGGGCCAATATAAAAAGGCAATTGCAGATTTGAGCAAACTGCTAGAGGTCGAACCAAATCGAGCAAAAGTACTAGTTATTCGTGGAATAACCTATCGAGAGACGGGTAGATACAAGGAGTCCCTTGCAGATTTAAATAAGGCACTAGAAATTGAGCCTAATAAAGTAGAGATATTAAATAATCGTGGATTAACATATCAAGAGATGGGCAAATATGAAGAATCACTTGAGGATTTAACTAAAGCACTAGAAATTAATCCAAATAATGCAATGATATTGAAGAATCGTGGACTAACTTATCAATATATGGGCAGATATAAAGAATCGCTCGTGGATTTAAATAAATCATTGGGAATTAAATCAGATGTTAAGGTAAATCATAAACACGTAAAATCCGGAACTTGTCCAAAATGTAAACAATATAATACTGGTTTCAAATTTTGCCATTCATGTGACACCCAAATAAATCATGATCTATCTATTGGAAATAAAGATATTAACAATTTTATTAAGGAAGCGCAAAAGAAATCAGAATTTCATAATAAAATAATTGAATGGATACCTTTTGAAAAGCTAAAAAATATTAAAGAAATTGGTAAAGGTGGGTTTGGTACTGTTTATTCTGCAACTTGGGTTGATGGTAGGCGTATCTATGATTTCGATATCAATGATAATATAATACCATCACGCGAGCCACTCTGCAAGGTTGCGCTCAAAAGTTTAAATAACACTCAAAATGACTTTATGAAAGAGGTAAAAAGATATTTATTTTCCTATTAATAATGTACAGTATATTATTTCATATTTTATATTTGACCAAAAACTATATTTTTAAAGTTTAAAGCATATTATGAATGCCAACTTGAAAAATATAATGTAGAAAAATATGGGATAGAAACGTATGGTGTAACATATGATTCAGTCAAAAATCAATATATGATGGTTTTAGAATATGCAGATAAAGGAGATCTTCGACATTATTTGGAGAAAAATTTCAAAAGTTTCAATTGGAAACAAAAAATAAAGTGTCTTCGTTCATTATCAGATAATTTAAGTTATATTCATCAAAATTATATTCATGGAGATTTTCATAGTCGTAACATACTTATGTTTAGCACTGATGATTTTATACCACATGATTATGATATAGGTGGCAAAATAATAATAATTCCAGAGAAAGTGGGAGGTAAAGTAAGAATCGAAGATGAAATAAGCGTAGAGCCAAAAATTTCTGATTTAGGGTTAGCTAGAAAAGTAAATGAATATAATGAAAATGACTATGGCATAATATCCTATTTAGCACCTGAAGCGTTATCAAAGAAGAAATATACGAAAGCTTCAGATATTTATAGTTTTGGTGTAATTATGTCAGAAATGTCAACCGGTCAACCTCCTTTTCAAAACGAACTTCTTGATAACAATTTAGCGTTGAGAATAATCAGAGGATTACGACCAGAAATCGTTCCAGGAACGCCTAATTGTTATATAGAACTTGCAGAACAATGCATGGATGATAATCCAGAAATGCGACCAACAGCAGCTGATATTTATGATAAATTACAAGATTGGGAGATAATTCTTGACAAAAACTCCGAAGAATTAAATGAAAAGCAACTTGAAATTAAAGATGCATTTTTGAAGGCAGATAAAATTATTCCGATATTAACGACGAATTTATCACATCAAAATACCGAATTAAAATCACCAGATATAGGTAATATAACTTTATTTTAATGAATCAACTTTGCTTTATCATTTGTATCAATATAATTTTTAAAAGAATTAGAAATGCTTATTTAGTTTAAAATCATAATAGGAACAATGAAAAATTTATATATTGCTTCATATAGTGGTAAGTATCTACACTAATTTATTCAAATAAAAATTAATACTAATTATTTACATGTTTAAAATAGGATTTGAATAGAATTAGTAAAATTTATATTTTAAACTTACTAAATAAATTTTAAATTTTGTTTGTAATACGTATTCTGATATCCATTTATTATAAATTGCACCTATGGTGGTTTTTGTACCTATTATATGTTTTTGTATATTTTTCATGTTGAGATTAGTATTTTGTGTTAGAATTAAGGTTTAGGAAGGGGTTTGGGGTCGTAGGGCATTTATACTTAGAATATCGCATATTAATTAATTAGCCAGTTTTTAGGATAATGCAACTTAGGTGGCAAAACGCCATAGGTGCGATTTAATAAAAGTGTAATAATTAACGGTGGCAGAAAAATGTCGAGATCACGCGATCAATGATACACAGTATATGACCAAATCCAATAAACTTTTTTATTTTAATTAAATTCTACAGTCTACAGAATTAAATAAAAAGATTTCATCGAATTCTATTAGGTGGTCGTCGTGATAACTTCTTTTATTGTGATAAAACAATGTTTTTAAAAAAACTACTTACTGTAACGAACTTATTTTGCATATAGTAGACTCTGTAAATGAACCTCTATATGTGAACGCGGAAATTTAAATTTTATAATAATAGTTCGGTATAAAAGTGCTATTTGGGCTTTAATAAAACATATGGATTTTCTACGCCGATTTTTTTTTTCCAAAATCAGTTCGCTATAGAAAGAGTTGACTGTACCATTTTTTTTATGATAAAGAAAATAACTTAAATATTATTTATGAACGGAAAAGTTATTTAAGCAAAAGAATTTTTAACAGATATATTAAATTTTATTTATATATATTTATTTTTGCGAACTTAAAAACAATATTAAGATAGTGTTAGGGGATTCATAATTAACATACCATATTGGGCGTAATAACGCAAATATGCGCGTTATTTCGAGACCCTGTGCGTTATTTTGGGACTCGTATGCGATAATTCGAATCATTTTGACAAATTTGGGTAACAAGAGAAAGCCCTACTTTTGTTAATGAACTTAGCCTGAAAAATTCAATTATAATATGTGGACGCGCATGAGCGTTATTTTGAGTCAAAAAAACAATTTTCAAAAAAATAGGCGTTTAGAAATAACGCCCATGTGCGTTATTACGCGCCAATACGGTATTTCGAAAATAAGTGGAATACAAAATGTCCTATCTCTGTTTAAAATTTTGAAACTAAAAAATGTTATAAAAGTTATCTGATATATAAAATGAGTAACCTTTTTTTTTGCTGATGTATTGTTACGTATCATACTGTATGATACTATCGTAATAAATCAATAAAGAACTACAAATTATCGCTTAAGTTTTTTTTTAAAAAAATTCATAAGTAATATTAATATTTAATAATACCACCCAAAAAGCTTTTAAACAAACCATTAATGAAAAGAACTTAAAGAAAAAATCATAAAACATGATAGTTTTTTCACGAATAAGATATCGATCTAATTCAATTGTTTGCAATAGTTCCAACAGTTCATCGATTTCTTTTTCGAGAATATTTGTTGTATTTTTTATGAGTACTATTCTTTTATTAGTACGTCTAAATATTATTTATGTCTTTAATGTATAATTGTCGATAAGAAATATAAGGCATTTTAAAATATAAATGTAAAAAGATATCAAGTTTCAAAGAAAATTCACGATCATAAAAAGTACTAATTATTGTTATTATTGTTGGGGGCGAAAAACGGCGAGTCTGTCGCTAAAAGACCAGAAATCTCGCGTAACGTCGGGTTTTAGGCTTTAATAGAGGCGCGGAATACGATTTGGCGAGTATCACTTTAATTAAGGTTTTGGTTTATTTTTCAAAGACGAATTTACTAACACTTGATCTTTGCCCTTACTATAATTTCAGGCGCATGGAAGATGAGTTCTTTATTGTTTTTCGCTTTCTCTTT
>CAJVPU010000904.1:0-14863 GCA_910591775.1 Dentiscutata heterogama | reverse complement strand
TGGTTTGCATTGGAATTGACATGCATTATATCATGAGTTATGCACTATAAATAATTTTATTACAACTATTTCAGTATTTAGGTGAGTTAGTCTTTGCATTAAAATTTTTGTAATTTCTTTCATGAATTACTTAAAAAATTTTGTTATAAAACTTACTCGTTATTTTGGTGATTGCAAATAATTTTAAATTAGCTTGCATTGAATTAACATGATTTATTCATGAGTTACTAAAAGTGCTATTGTAGGACTTACTTTCTATTCAGATTAAGACAGATTATCATGTTTTCTGTCACAAATTAATATTACAGTGTTTTGTTACAGAACTTATTCACTATTCTAGTGAACACAATAATTAATTAAGTTTGAGTTAGTTTGCATTAAAATTACCATGAATCCTATAATGAGTTATTGTAGAATTGGTTATTTTGCATTAGAATTGTCGTGATTTCATCATAAGTTACTGCAAATAATTTACTATTCTAGTAATTATAATATGTGGTTAAAATATATTAGTTTGCATTGAAATTGTTGTGGATCATCGTTAGTTACTTAAAAAATTCTATCATAAAACTTACTCACTGTTTATAAGTTAGTTCACATTAAATTGTTGTGATTCATGTAAAATAGCTCTGTTACAGAAAAATACTCACTATTCCGGTAACCACAGTAAGCAAAATCATTTATTTTTGTTCAAATTTGTAGATTGCCAACTGCGCAATTGTACGAAACAATTTTTTGTGAGTATTATTTCGCCTAACAAAGATTATGAATATTACATATTAATATTGAATTTTTGTCTAAGAAAACACTTTATAATTACACAATTGGATGACAATCAGGTGATTGTATAGGTGAGCAGTGATTTATACAATTTGATCAAAAATAAATTAATTTGCAATAAATTAATCTAAATTATTCAAGAGCTCCTGAGAATTATGTTATAGAATTTATTCATTATTCTAAATAAGATGAGTTAACTTGCATTAGAGTTATCATAATTCTATAGCATGCTACTGCAAACAAATTTTGATACTTGTGCTTGGCAAAATCAAACTTTTGTTTGACACTCAAATACATGTGACAATCTGGCTTTTAAATCAATACAGCAATATGGTAATGCGATAAAGTCAGCCCATCACATGTATTTGAGTGTCAAAAAAAAAGTGATTTTACTGAGCACTATCGTTGCAGAACTTACTATTTTGGTGACATAATATGTAATTAAATTTTAGTTAGTTTGCATTGAAATGTATAATTTTTATTTTAAGCTATTGTAAATAATTCTGTTACAAACTTACTATTCTAATACCACCACAATATGTGGCTAAGATAAGTTAGTTTATATTGAAATTGTCATAATTTCTATTATAAGTTACTGTAAATAATTTTGGTACTAATTTACTTGCTATTCTATTGACTATAATATGTGATTAAGGTAAGTGAATTGGTTTGTATTGGGATTAAGCTGTTTAAAAAATCTTACTTACTATTCTGGTGATCACAATATTTGATTAAACCAAAATAATTTGCATAGAATTGTATTTCCATTGCGAGTTGCTATAAAAAATCTATTAAGAACTTACTCACAGTTTGGTGACAGTTAAGTCTGGGATAGTTTGCATTGGAATTGTTGTGTTTTTTATTATGAATTACTGTGAATTATTCTGTCACAGAACTTGCTATTCTGGTGATTACAATATGTGATTAATGTGAGTTAATTTGCATTGAAATAAATGTGATTTCTATCATGAGTGACTGAAAAATTCTGTTACAGAACATACTTACTATTTTGATAAAGACAATAAGTTGTTAAGGTGATTTAGTTTATATTGGAATTATTATAATTTATATTGCAAGTACTGTATTTTACAGAACTTACTTACTATTTTAGTGATTTCTATTGTTAATACTGTAAAAGTTCTGTTGTAAAACCTATTATTATTCTTTTGACACACAGCATGCAGTTCACTAATGCATTTTAATAGTGTTGTCTATATTTTAGTTAATAATATGTAGAATGCATGAAATACAAAAGTTAATTTTTTAGAATGATAAATAGATAATTGAGTTTGATATTATTATGTAGAAGACTATGAATATCATAGTCAAGACATAACTTTGGATGTCTTGATTTTCACAATATACTATATATATATATATATATATTATTATAAAGTTTGCATATACAGTCAGACCTTGTTATTGTCACTCTCAATATAGTTACAACCTTGTTATAATCACACTATTTTTTTGGTCTAGCTATTATAAACCATATATATTTTAACCTTTATATAGTCAACTTTTTATAATTATCAAAATTTTGTTTTCCAACCTAGGGTCTGACTGTATTTAGTAAATCTAGCATATATATATTTAGTAAATGATAAGAGTGTATCATGGAAGCATAACTATAATTGGGAATGAGAATTTATTAACTTAAAATTGTATATTTTTTAGCATGTTTTTATAAATAACTAACCATGGAATCAAAAGTTGGTGAACTTAAAATCTTATAAATTTAGCTCAAATATGATAAAAAATTTTGGAGGCTCAAAGCAAGCTAGTGTGTATAATTCATATAACTCACTTAAGATAATTTGATGAAAACCTTTTCCGATTTAGTATAAAAGGAAATATGGTTGATCACTGCTAATTATAAACTTTATTAGAAGTGATCTGCATGCCAATAATGAAAAAAAGTTTGGAGATAGTATTACTATTGTGGGAGAGCAAAGATCAATAATTGTGCTGGTTTAGAACAGGACAGTAAATAATACAAGTCAGGAATATCAACTAGGAAAGGATGTTGAGCAGTATGGTTAGATATAATAAGAGGTGTTTTGGAGTAAATGATGCAAGATAAGAATAATAGAAATTAAGGAATTGCAAGTGCAGATATAAGTCTGTATTTAGTAAATCAAACAATATAGAGATTAACAGTAAATCAATTCTTAAATAAATCGATTGATATATGCAAAATAATATTTAATAAAGATAAAATAACAATAAGCATTATTTTAATACTAACAAGAAGCATATGAGAATTTGATTATGCAAGATAAATATAAGTTGTCTTCGGCTTTGAAATACCTATTAACTAATAAGAGTTTGAGTTTTTATTTAAACAGATTAAAGTTTAAAAAAATTTATTGAGGTTAAAAGTAGGTCTTTAAATACATGATTATTTTATATATTTAATTATATTACTTAACTAATAGGACTATTCTCTTCTGTCAAACAATACATGATTACAAAGTCTCTTTTCTCTTGCCACTAATTAAATCTTCTTATACAATTTTAAAGATTTTTTCTTGAAACATTTAATGTGTTTTTTCCAATACTCTTCATTCTAAGAGTTTATAATAATCCTTTTAAAAGACAAGCAGGCAGTTTTTATTACAAGTAAATACTTGTTGTTCATCTTTGGAGCTGCCATTAAATCTTGATTTCTTGTCTAATTTCAGAATCTTTTTCTAATAGCAGTGCAACAATTAGAAAATGAAAAAAAGGGTTGTATTGTCTTATATTAAGACAACAATACTATTCATGCAGTCATTATCAATGTTGGAAGTATGCATTTTCAATCTTGTTATAGTATGAACAATAAAAAAAAAAATAGAGTTTGACATGTATAGAAGGTATAAATAAAAAAATGATAAAGTATAGATATATATATAGAAATAAAATATATAGTACAAAAGTAATAGTTAGTCAATGGTCAACAAATGATTGTATAAGGTTAATCAGAATAATCTAGAAATCGATCAGACAACTTGACAGAAAAAAATTTTTAGGGTAACAAACTCCTTCCCTCAATTTTCGAGCCCTCGTGAGGTTTCTAAGTTAAGCTCAGTAAAGGTAACTTTAATCTCTTTGTCGAAGGGAGGGTGATATTTCTTTAGCTAATTACTATGGACTTTTTGTTTTAGAACCTTATCTTTCAAGGTTTGAAGCTTATAGATGCCATAGTTAAAGATATTGTGAATGTAAAAAGGTCTAACCTATTTTTTTTCCAACTTTCCTTTATGTGTTTCTTGAAGTTCAGAGTGGTATTTTAAGACATGAACATCTATGAAGTAGCTTTCAAGTAGAAATTTTTGATTGTGTTATCCTATTGCTTCTTCTGCATACTTTTTATTCTTTTCTAAGCTTCTTTTCATATTCTGGATATATCTTCCAATATAATTTCTATCCTTCTTATAAGTTTTTCTTGTAATTTGGTCTTATTGCCTGGAGAAAAAACAGGCATCAGAGCTGTTATATCTGCAGGAAGTAAGTGTCCCTTCCATACATAAGAAAAAATAAGTTATGCTATATAGTCAAATGCTTAGTAATCTGATAAGCAAATTGGGCAGGAGATATATATTGTTTCTAGTCTCTAGCAAATTAGATAGTGTACTTAATTAGCACTTTGCACAATATTCGATTAAAATATTCTACTAACTCTTTGGTCTGAGGTGATAAGTAGTAGAATAGTGGTAATAGAATTCGAGTTGTGTAGAAATAGCCTCTACAACATAGTTGACAAAGTGCTTGTCTTGGTTAGACAAGAGCACTTTAGAACATCTGTGGTAACAGATGATGTCCTCTATAAGAAATAATGCAACCAAAAAAGCAGTGGCATCAGGTATGGCACGAGCCTCCAGCCATTTTGTAAGATATTCAGTGGCAACAACTATATATCAGTTACTTTTCTGAGTAGGGTCCAACAAGGTTGTTCCTAACTCTGTCAAATGGTTGTCATACTTTAATAGGATAAAGGAGTTCATGGGTTTTTGGATGATCTATACGCTAACAGGCATCACAAGACCTGACATATTGCTTAATGTTTTCACCTATTTGAGACCAGAAATATCTAAGAGCAATACATTGGAAGGTGAATAAGTAATTAAAATGGCCGGACAATATCGAAGTGCATGCTAAAAGCACAGGTAGAACTTTGGGGGTTTTAATACTCGCAAAAGTCAGTAAGAACTTTTTAATATTTTTTGTATAAGATGTTGTTTTTAATTGTATAACATCTAGTTTGTTGTTTCAGGCATTTTAGTTGTTGGGGGTTTAAATTAGGTAAAGTAGTGTTGCTAAGGTAGCAAGTTAATATTTGATAAGTTTGAGGTTCCATAGTGATATATAAAATAAAGATAGTTGGTTATATAGAAAAGAGACAATAGAGAAAAATTAAAAAGATTAAGAACAGAGGAGTGATATTATTTAGTCAAAATTAAGCAGGTTGGTCTGAAATTTCAGCAAGATATAAAAGACTATCAGCATTTGAGTGTTGTCTTCTAGCATAGTGATGACCATGAAGGAATACTCTTGAAGAGCAAGAATTCAACAGGCAAGTCTTCTTTAAAAAAGTTTATTCTTCAGCAAGGACTTAAGCACAAAATGGTTAGTAATAAGATGAAAATGGGTCCCATGAAGATATTGGTAGAAATAAGAAACAGAGCAGTCAATAGCTAGACACTCCTGTTTAGTGATAGAATAATTTCTTTTAGCACTAGTCATAGTTCTGCTGGTATAATAGATAACTCTCTCTTTGTCTTGATTGTCTTTCTGAGAGAGTATGGCTCCAAAAGCTGATCCTGAAGCATTAGTAAAGAGATAAAATTTCTTGAAAAAATCTAGATATGCTAAAATAGGAGTAGATATGAGCAGTCTTTTAATACCTGGAAGGCTTTACTCTGCTAAGTCATCTAGATGTATTTAGAATTCTTTTTTAAAAGAAGATTAAAAGGGGTGGCAATTTGCAAAAAATTCAAAATAAACCTTCAGTAATAAGATACAAGATTTAAGAACTCTCATAACTGATAGAGGTTTTTTGGAACTAGAAAGTTCTTAATGGCTTCAACCTTCTTTGGGTCAGTTGAGATACCTTCAGGGCCAACAACATATCCTAAAAACTTAAGTTCTCTCTTGGTGAAGTAACACTTATGAGGACTCAACCATAGACCCACACTCTTAAGATGCCAGAAGACCTCTCTCAGGTATTAAAAGTGGTTGTCAAAGCTTGAAAAAAAGATATTAATATCATCCAGATATATAATAACAAACTTGCCATTAATATCTCTCAAAAAAGTGTCTATGAGCCTTTGGAAAGTCACAGGGGTATTGGTGAGGCCAAATAGCATAATGTTGAATTCATATATACTGTATTGGGAAGTAAAAGCAGTTTTTTTCTTGTCATCAGGGTGCATCTCAATCTGCCAGTAACTACTAGCAAAATCGAGTGAAGTATACTATGCAGAATGGGAAAGGATATTGAGAAGATTATCTATATAAGATAAAAGATAACTATCCTTCTGAGTTACAGTATTCAATTGACAATAGTTAATACAAAAGCGAGTTTTGTCTTTTTTGTTTAACCAAGACTATAGGGGAGGCCTATGAACTATCAAAGAGTTGTATAACACTCTCTTTTAGTATGTAACCTATTTCCTCTTCAAGAAACTCCCTCTCTCTGAGAGAGGTATAGTAGAGCTTTTGTCTTATAGAAGCGGCATGGCTGGTGTAGATTTTGTAAGTAACTAAACAGGTATGCTCTAAGTTTTGCAAAGTTCAGGCAAAAGTGTTGTCATATTCTGATAACAATTGGTTTAACCAATTGTTGTCCTCTAGGTCAAGTAGACTGATGTTAACTTAAAAGGAGTTTCTCAATGTCCTCGAAAAAAAAATCATGATCTTCTTCTGGCTCATCGATATCGAAATCAGAAATATCTTCTTCTAGGTAATCATCATCACTATTCAAATTCTACCAGGCCACATGGGCACCTCATTCTGGATGGGTATTATAGTAGGAGTCATCGGTATCATGATTAAAATCATGATAGGTGGAATTAGTAAGACCCCCCAATTCCCTAGAAAAACTAAATTAGACTTAACTGGTTCGAGAAATAAATTTGGTCTTCCAGTTTCTCTTCTTCATATTCACTCTTGGTTTCTTCTTTCTTAGATTTTAAGGCCTCCTCTGGCTTAGTGATTCTAAAAGGGCAGCTTTTTTGAAAAGGGCTATACTTAAGCTTATAAAATTCTATAGAAATGATGACTTGTTTATTCTTCTATATGAAACTCATTGCTTTATTAATATAATCAATTTTGGTATTTACCTTGGAGAGCCAATTGTTTCCTATGAAGGCCTTATATGAAGTAGCATTGGTAACAATTACATCGACAGGAACTTTCACTCCTTCTACCATAAACAAGAAATCAGAAATTTCTTTAATGGCTCTTTAGCTTTGGCTGTGTATGTTAATCATATTAACGGTAAATGTCTCTTAACCTTCATATCTATTTTTTGAAGAAAGGAGATGATGACAATACTTTCTGAGGAGCCACTGTTAACTATTAATAGAATGTCCATTCCATTAACAGAAGTGTCACAGTATAGAGCAGTGGCTTTGTTATTTGGTTGGAGGTTGCCGAAAGCACAACCTTTTCTCTTAGGCAATTTCTTTATTTGAAGGTTTTTGATAGCTTTGTCTGCATAGAGGGGACAGCTTTTAATAATTGTCCAACAGTAATGTTGGCAGGTTTGTCTCTTATGTCAGCAACAATCGAATAGGGGGAAACAAGAGCAGAATTCTGAGGGGGCTTATTTTCAGTCTTTTTTCTTTGGACAACTCAGGGCTTAGCCTCACCCTTTTTTTTCTTAATGACTTCATCTATCTTTTCATAGTCGACTCTAGACCTAGCTACTTTGGAAGGGGAGTTCTCTTGGGCCAGGTCTTCTTGAGTATGCTGATGCTTAAGCTTAGTCAATCGGATGGTTTTTTTGGTCTTTCCTGATTCTATACAGGGAAGCCTCTTCATGAATATTTAAAAAGTTTTGAGACTCATTTTTTTGTGGAGTTAGATTAAGCAGATTCAACAAAGTCTGCATGGCCTCTTGGGCTTTAGCATTTCTGAGATTGGGGCCAATTTGGTTGGGTTAATGATTGTTGATTTGGCTTGGGAGATTGTTTCCTGGAGCAATGGCTCTTTTGTTGTCTCTTCTAAGAGAGTTAGGGCAATTTTTAGCAAAATATCTATTTTGCTCACAACGAGAACAAGGGCTCCACGACTCATTGTTCTAATTATTTCAGTTCCTTCTGAGAGGGTCTCTGGCCTCCCTTAGTTGGTTCATTATACTGTTGACTACCCTAGTCAATTTTGTAATTGCTTTCTCTGTAAAATTCAGTCCAGAGAGTGGTACCTAGAAGGATATATACTGAGGAGAATAAAAAGAGGAATAAGAGAGGTGTTAAAATAGGTCAAATTCTGCTTGAAGATATTTTCAAAAGCCTTGACCCTTTTCAGAGTGGCAGGCAAGGTCCTGGGCAAGAAGAGGCTACTGAGGCAGCAAGATCAGGTTTCAGACTACTGATGAACATTTGGGCCTTGGTAGTATCTGAGTAATGGTGTCTGCAGCTTCTACTCACCTCAGGAGTTTCTTGATAGCCACATAATAGATATCTATATCTTCAGTAGAGAGTTATTTACACTGAGTCAATTGAGCAAACTATTTGCTTTCCAATGCAGAGGTTTTAAAGTGGGTGATAAATGTAGGTTTAAAGCTTTGGCCCTGATTTTGATTAACATTCCATCAATCAACTAGTTGTGGTTGATTCCTAACACTAATCCATCATATAGCAGTAGCACTCTTAAGCTTAGAGATGACAACTAAGATCTTACAATTGTCCTAAACTTGGTTGGCCTCGATTGCTTTTTCCACATCCTCTAACCAAGTGATGGGATCTTGTTCTTCACCTGAAAACTTAGGGTAAGAGATCAAGTTCAGCTCTCAGTTTTGTACAGAGAGGTTTATTTGGGGAATATTAACTTGGGGAGGTGTGACGTTAATTTGTGAAAGAGGAACTTGCTACATCTAAGTAACCAGTGCTCTAATCTGTTGAGCAAGGTTGTTTATGGAGTTAGGCTGGTTGTTGAAATTGGGAGTATTGTTATTATTTCTTTGGGCCATGTCATCAAGAAGTTTGAAAATATGTATAGTGTCATCTTCCAAAGTTTTGCTAAAGTTGTAAGAGTCTTTGAAAGGATCTTTTAAAAACCTATTGATCTCTTAATAAAGGGTTAAAAACTCATTTAGAAGAGTTAGATAAGGCTTAGGCTGTTCGTAATAATGAAAACTGAAGTAAAATCTTTTTAGTCAAGTTTTGGAAAATTCTCTAACAGGAAAATCATGAAAAATGTCAAAGCAGATTAAGGAAATCTGTGAATATGAAATAACTGGTTGTGCCAAACTAAACCACTTCCAAAAATTGGTAAACTGAATCAACTGGTTGTCTTGGGGGCTAAAGCAGACAACACAAGAATTATCAGGGTAGTGTTCTATAAGATATTGAACTGCTTGAGGACCCTTTCTGAAAATATAATATTGCTGATAGTGTTCAGTGTTGTTTCTGAGATGTTGTTCAAAATTATTCATACAGTGGATCTGAAGTACATTATAAAATCTACACAAATGGCACCACTTGTTACTATCAGCAAGAAAGCAAAGATCAATAAATGTGCCAGTTTAAAACAGGACAGTAAATGATACAAGTCAGGAATATCAACTGGGAAAGGATGTTGAGTCAGTACAGTTGGATATAATAAGAGGTGTTTTGAAGTAAATGATGCGAGATAAGAATAATAGAAATTAAGGAATTGCAAGTGCAGATATAAGTCTATATTTAGTAAATCAAACAATGTAGAGATTAACAGTGAATCAATTCTTAAATAAATTGATTGATATATGCAGGATAATATTTAATAAAGATAAAATAATAATAAGCATTATCTTAATGCTAACAAGAAGCATGTAAGAATTTGATTATACAAGAAAAATATAATTGCCTTTAGCTTTGAAATGCCTACTAACTTATAAGAGTTTGAGTTTTTATTTAAACAGATCGAAGTCTGAAAAAAATTTATTGAGGTCAAAAGTGGGCCTTTAAATACATAATCATTTTACATATTTAATTATATTACTCAACTGACAGGACTATTCTCTTCCGTCAAACAATACATGATTACAAAGACTTTTTTCTCTTGCCACCAATTAAATCTCCTTATACTATTTTAAGAATTTTTTCCTGAAACACTTAATGTGTCTTCCCCAACACTCTTCACTCTAAGAGTTTATAATAATCCTTTTAAAGGACAAGCAGGCAGTTTTTATAACAAGTAAATGCTTGTTGTTTGCCTTTGGAGCCACCGTTAGACTTTGATTTCTTGTCTAATTTCAGAATCTTTTCCCAATGGCAGTGCAACAATTAGAAAATGAAGAAAAGGGTTGTATTGTCTTATATCAAGACAACAATACCAATCGTGTGGACGTTATCAATGTTGGGAGTACGCGTCCTCGATCTTGTTATAGTATGAATAATAAAAAAGGAAATAGAATTTAACATGTATAGAAGGTATAAATAAAAAAATGATAAACTATAGATATATATGTTGTGCCTCAGATTAATGCTTGCGTCAGATGTCAACTTTTTGGCCCGCATTAACTGATCGATATTGATTGACTTAAATTAAGCCCAAATCCTTCCCAGATTCTTACCCTAACCCTAATCTAATTTAGGCCGGTTTTAATCTGACGCAAGAATTGATCTGAGGCACGACATATATATAGAAATAAAATATGTAGTACGGAAGAAATGGTTAGTCGACGATCAACAAATGATCGTATAAGGTCGATCGGAATAATCTAGAAATCGATCGGACAACTTGACGGAAAATAACAACGGTTAATTCACCGACAAATTCAAGTTCATCTATCTAAATAAATCGATCAGTACGCTTAATCAAATGCAAGGTAAACCATACATTCCACATGGCTACGTTCCTGGTATATTAAATTTATGATCAATTTCATCTTTCTATCATTCATCATGAGTTTTCGTCAATTCAAGTTGTTTGACGAAATGGTCACCATCTTTAGCATCGTGTTTTGCGCGTCGTATTTTTACTATCATTGGTCTTTGTGTTATTACGTAGTAAAAGGTTAGAATTTTTACAATAATGTAAAGATGGCTTCTTAGGCAAAATTTAATTAGGACCGTTTATTATTGTTATTATGTGTTGCAATAAAAACAATTCACTCAATTATAATAATAAAGATTATAGAAAACTAATTGATAATACGTAAGCTAATTTGTGCTAAGAGTAAAAAGAATACTTTTAATACTTTCTAAGAATAAAAAAGAATCTCTAAAAAATTCAATTCTTATTTTATATTATTCTACTTTATATGATAAAAATGCTCATAGTACACCATAAGTTACCCACTAGCTTTCAATTTTTAAAAAATCAGCGGCCTTACTCCACAATAGGCTAGGATCTCTAGCACTTTTATCATCGTAATAAAGTCTATATTTAGAAGGTCTATATGAATAGTCTAAAACTTCATTTTTTTTGAGAATGCTATAAGACTCGCTTGCAGTAAATTGAAGCTCACCCGACACTGGAAAGCTAGGGATACCCTTAAATTTAGCACTCCCATCATAACCAAAAACTTCTCCACCAGTAAAAGAGGCAAATGATAAAGAAATATTATAGAAACCACCAACTGTGGCAGTAGGAAATTGGCCTATCTCAGCTAAATATTGAGATATTAGCGCACAGGCAGACCCACAATTTCCATTAGTTAAAATTATAGTATTGTTCTTTGTCCATGGATATTCCTTATTATTTTTAATTAATTTTAATTCATTTTTTTCAAGTTTATAGACAAATTTGTTAGAATATCTTGAAGTTTTACCGCCTCTTTTGATATAGTTCTTGCCTATAAAATTTTTCATACCAGAAAAATTTTTTCCCGAAGGGAATGAAGAAAGATCATTTGGATCGAAATAGTTTCCAGGCCCTATCAAAGGTTTAGTAATATCTGTAATCTTCATATCATATGGAAAAAAACTAATATTATTTGGTGGAATCAGAAGAAAACATATGACTTGGGCTGCACCAATAGTACCACCTGAATTATTTGATAAATCTATAACAAGCTGTTAAAGAATAAAAAAAAAAAAAATAATAATAATAATAATTTAATTGAATTTATGAGATGAAGATAATATAATAATGTTTTATATACCTTTTTAGCCTTTTTTTTGAATAATAATCGAAAGCCTGTCCGTATATCACGCAATGTATCAAATCCAAAATTTACACTAGTAATTTGCGCAACACCAATATTACCAACCAAGTAAAAATGTGCATTTTTTGCATCTAGAACTGGTTCAGGTTGAGATGTAGTGGCCTGATCATCACTCTGAGATGTGGTGGCCTGATTATCACTATAAGATGTAGTAGTCCGATTAAAAGCCGATTCTGAGATTAATCTTAACGATGTATTATTTTTTGCAGACTGTGATGAATTAGGTAAACAATTTTTTTTAAAATAACTTTTGGTATCATCAAAATCAGCATTGCCCCGGAAGATTATATCCCATTTTCTGACTAAATGGCGTTTTTTTTCAGAACAAAGTAATGTATAACTGTTATTAGGGGTTTCAGGTAAATCAAACCTATCTGCAAATTGGTTAGTCCCCTCAGTAACAGTCCATTCACCAAACCGTTTAGTAAGAGAAGCCAATGCTTGATTAAATCGGACACCCAGATCTCTTGAATCTGAGACTTGCTTTTCAGCAAATTTTCTAATCGTTTCTAGTGCATTCTGACCATTTATTTTTGTCACTTCGCAATTGTTATTTGATGAATTTAAAAAGTCATCCATGATCTAATTAATGTAAAACTAATTAAATAATGGTATTACAGTATGTTTATATGTTAATTATTTTATAACCTAAAAAGATAAATACCTTGATTTTCTGGCATTACACAAAAATAAATTATAAATTAGCTTCAAAAATAATTGGTCTTATTCGTATATAAAACAACTGTATACTTACCTGCTGATTATTAGGTGTGACTACTGAATACAGAGTTAAATCTTGAGTAAATAGAATTTTGTTATAACAGTCAATATCCAAATGCGTATGAGCGTCTTTTAATTGAGCAATTAGGTTTCTTAAAATCATCTAATTATTTAAAGGATTACGTATTAGCTTTTTGCTATCATCCAGAGTGGAATGAGATATATTTTATTGCACTGTACAGTACATCCAGTATAATAATTTTTATTAATGAAAATTTCAAAATACATGCATAAAATATCATATTACATGGAGTATCAGTTTACTGTAAGAAGTTAATTAATTCTTTTTTTTTGTATAGCATAAATATACATACCATGAATTCAAAATCAGATTTATATTTTTTATTACGTAACGAATGCAGTTCTTTCTTCAAGTCTATACGTTTAAATCTAAAACCATGTTGGGGGTTTTCATTGGCTTGGTCAGCAAGACTATAGAAGTTTAGCAAAATTGCTTCTGCAACATCGATCATCTTTTAAGAAAATAGTTCATATTTCGTATTAATAAATATAGTATGCACTATCTGCTATACATGCTAAATCAACTTAATAATATTTCGAATTTGAGAATTGTAATAATAATATTTACTTGGTTTGCTCGTTTAGCATCGAACTTGATTCCTTCATAACACGCTTTAACGTTATCATAACTGGGTGAAGAATAAATTTGTTTGGCTAATCTCGTACATCCATCCTTTACTTCACCTTCTGCTTTTGATTGTGGAACTGAATATGATTCTGAAGGCAACAAATAAAGAATTATTAATGCAACAAGAAGTGCAATTTTATTAAGTTTTTGAAATTTTAATTTCATTATGATTGTTAATTTTGAAGAAAATTAATAATTTACTTATAAAAAATTTTTTTTATCATACGCATACTAACTATAAATTTATATAAAATCATAAACTCATCGGGTTAGAAATATATTTTATTAAAGTTTTTATTATATTCAACCATTTTTTATTTTGCATCGTCGTTATCCCTGGATAAATTAGCAAATAATATTAATATGTACGCAAGGCTCTAAACAGTTGTAGATATTATTATGAAATTTATATTTTTAGAAATATGCAATTTAAATCTCAGATCAAATTGTATCGGTTAAACTCATTTGAGCGCTTGGCAAAAGGGTATGACCTCTGCAGATCACGATTACCGACCTAGAAATCACTAAGTTTATGTTTTGTATTATTTTAACCAATTGCAAGATCTCAAGATCACAAATGGAAAACGTATTTAGTTTAGCATTATATCAAACATTAAGTATTGATTTATATTGCTTTCTAAATAAAAACCAAAATAATATGATTCCACTCTAGCATATGTTGATTATTTTGTAGATCGCGAGTTGAAAAACAAAAACCAAATATGATAGGACCAGTGAAAATATTGAATATGGGATACAAATCACACACAGGTTGAATTAATGAATATCGGGTACGTACGTACGTACCGGGAGACAAGTTTCCTGATATGTACCTGATAGTCTGCCATATACTGAAATATCCTGTATATCAGCAGCATATTAGTAAGATATCGGGAGGTAGATCTATATCTGTAACATAACAGCGTAAGCAGAAATTCGTCTGATTGGCTAATGCAAATCAATTGTCCGGGTAACTTATTTATATTGTATAGAGTACTTTTTAAGAACTTAACACTACACAAGCAGCTAACCTTAACAAATATCGTTTCTAACTTCAAAGAGGTGCTAGAAGCTAACTTCATAAATAATCTCTAATGATCTCCAATTTAAGAGGGGTTGGCTTAATAACGACTTTTTGAACTAGATAAAGCCTTTTCTGAATTTTAAACTACAAATAAAAATGGATTCTAACTAACGAAAAACTACAAGGAAACAAAAGCCTTGTAGGAAGAAACTACATTACATAAATCAAAAATATATTCAAGAAGTATGTTTATAAACATATAAAGAAAAAT
>CAJVPU010000903.1:0-14874 GCA_910591775.1 Dentiscutata heterogama | reverse complement strand
GTTTAATATGAAAAAGTATATGTAAGTAGACGTTTTACATCAAGTATTCTAGCGAAAAAAGACTCTCGAAACCCGATTAGTGAAAGAAAAAAAAAAAAAACTGTTAATATTAAAAAAAAAAAAAAAAAAGAAAGTATCAAAGTATTGTTTGTAGGGAAAAAAAAAATAGCGGCAGGTTATATACAAAGAAATGCATACATATATATGCTACGTACGTAATGGTTATTGTATCAAGTATGTGATAATCACGTCTCTCAATAATCATGTCACGTGGGTACATGGCTTTAGCCATCCCCCAAATTTGATTGGTCAATTGGCATATCAAGCCCTCTTAATAAATGATCAGCAAAAATTTTAGCATACAATACATACAGTACGTACAGTAAAGTACGTATAGTACTGTACGTAGCACATCACTATCAATAACAAATAATATAAATAGTATAGTGGTATTATATATATACATATAATAACTTATAAAATATATATAGTATATATATATATATAGGAATATTTATATAATATTATATATATGTGTGATTTCACCCAGGGGGTAAGTTAGCAATAGTCAAAAATTTAATATACAATATAATATATTAATCTATTTAATTTAGGTTTCATGGAGAATCACTAAAGCCAGATGATCTTGAAAATGTTATCATTCCATATATTCAAAATATCTATTCATTTGAAACTGCGGCACATGTAAGTGTAATATTTATTAAATTATTAATTCTAAACTTTTTTTTATTTATACAAAAATTTTTATTAAAGATATTTGGAGTAATACAAAAATATATTACCAAAGTTGATGAATTTTCTAGTTTATTGTTGTGGGCATCTGTTAAACATTCAAGCCCAATTAGTTGGTGGAAATCGAATTTTTCAAATAAATTTCCTTCCGTGGTTGAACTTGCCTGCCAGGTTCTTTCTGTTCCAGCTTCTTCGGCCACAGCAGAAGGTTGCTGGTCTAACTTTGGGTTTATTCATAATAAATATCGTGCACGTCAAGATAATGAACGGGTAAAAAAACTTGTTGCAGTCTATCAGAATTTGAGAATTCAAAAAGGAATTGAGATCGATGATTGGTTCGAAGATGATAATAACTGATAATTAATTTTATAATTATGCATTAAATTATATACATAAAAAGAGCGAACAAAAAAAAAAAAAAAAAGAAAATATATATATATATATATAGTTAAGCAATTGCGCATTTCTTGTAATTAATTATATAATAACGAAAGTTTATAAAATAAATATTTTTTCTTTAAAAGTTATCTCTATGAAATTTGGTGAATCGGTATTTTAGCCTAAACTTTAATTTTTAGTCTCAGCGCCAATTGTTTTAAAAAGTTTTTTAAAAAGTTTTAAAACACCTAAAAAACTGTTTAAAACGTTTTTTTTCCATCCCTACATATAATCCTAATATATCTTAGTAATTACCTATCTAAAATCGATGGAACTTTTTTATTTAATTCTATGGATTCATATAATTAAAATAAAAAATTTCTATCAATTTTATATAGGTGGTTATCTAGTTATCGCTCAAAGGTGGTAAAAACTTAGCCGCATTCCTTGTTTTAATAATTGCTAAATTCCAAAAAATATATGAGAGAAGTCGATTCCCAATAGAAAATTTGCAAACTAATATCTGATGAATCATTTCATAATCAAAATAATGTTCATTATTAGAGATTGTACCCGCCAAAAAAATCTCTACCCGGGTATTATTAAATTACCGGTAATTTATTATAATTATATAATAAAAATGTCTATCCGGGTATAGTCTCTATTCATTATTGAGGTTAAGTTAACTTTATTCAAGGAATTTTTTATTAACGTATATTTAGAGAACCACTTTAAATTTAATTCAGTAATTATAAAAAGATCCGAGATTACAATTAAAATATTATAAAGTTTCTACAACTCTTACCGGATACTTATTTTTAATAAAATGAACGGCAAGCACAATTACTGCTGTAAATAATATAAGTCCAGCAACTCCGCCAATTACACTCCAAATAATTGCACCAATACACATAGACGAAGAATTTGAAGAGGTTGATGAACTTGAAGAATTTTAAGAATTTGGAGTGGAACTAAGTGCTGATGATGAATTTGAAATGGGAGTGACCGTGGTAGGATTAAATGTTGTAACCCATTTATAATTATCTTCTTGACTTATATCAAGAAGATAAATCCCAGATGTGGATGAACCATTTGGATTATATCCTAAAATTTAATTATTAAATTAACACATTTAAATCAGTGAAAAAAAATTATATACAATACACACCAAATGCAATAAGAACATGAATTCAAATTAACGTAGAAATATTCTTATTCAAGCCTGGTTGAGGGCCTCCAGTATTTGAGATAGTAGGAATAGACTATGAGTATGTCAAAGTGTTTAAAGTAATAATTGAATGATCAATTGAAGTATTTACAGATCCATAAAATATTAAAATCTGATTAAATTGAGCTACATTATAATAACAAACAATTAATAAATTATGACTTGGAGTCATGAATATATCAGCTTTATACATCTAATTCAACATACAATAGTAGTAATCAATTCGGACAGAAAATTTTGCAAAGTTTGGGAAATACAGTCAAACCTCTTTATAATCACACACTTAGATACAAAAATGTGTGATTGTAAAGAAGTGTGACAGTTATAGAGGTCAAATTTAATATATTTTTAATAATAGTTTGTTTTTAAAAAAATATGCTTATAAAGAAAATGTGCTTATATAGGAGGTAACTATAGAGGTCTGACTGTATATTATCCGATCTTGATTGTTACTCTGTCGGAATCAGAGGTACAAATTAGATAATTAAAGAAATACATACAGATAAATACAGATGAATGATCGTATCGTATTAAAGGAATTTCACCCGAAGTATTCTGCAATAAATTAAGTTATACTACAAATTTGTTGAATTTAATTATATGCGGTAATAAGAAATATATGACTTACAACTACTCTCTATATATTGTCTATGGTACTATACATTGCCAACTGCATATTTATGCCAAGTTATGATTAAATTCATTATATGATGTAAAAAAAATTTTATTGAAATCAAGACAAACCTGCTGCATGGTGTCGGTTAGACCACACCCAATGTACAAAATCGAATTGTTTAATAATGTTGCAGTATAACATTGTGAATGAGGAGGTATTAATAATGGTGTAAATTAGTCCAAACCAAAGATGAAGTATTCAGAATAAAAGTAGAATATCCACTGTAAACATATATTCTACCATTTAAAGCAACACACGGAACATTAGGTTGTGTTCTTTTTGTAGAAAAATTTTCTGAATTAGATGACGTGCTATATATTTGTGTCGTTGTGTCATAAACATTGAGAAAACTTCCTCCAGCACCACTTTGCCCAGCAATAAAACAAATAGAAGTATTGCTGATTGAGACCGTTTTGCTAAATTTGCGACTGAAGAAAGGTCTGTCCACGCATTGATGATACGTCATCTATGCTAAAAGATTTTGAAACATCGAGATAAAATAATTGACCGGAAGCAAAAACAGAAGTACTTTGAGGTCTAAAAGAAAAATTACCACCATTAAAATAGATTTTATCATTGAGAAGAACAGCTGTATGGTCTCCTCTTAATTGTGATGTGAATGCTCTTATGCAATTATAAAGATTAAATACATAAATAGACAGAAAAATACGTAACAGAATCATTTTACACCAGAAAGCTTAAAAAACAATGAATCCGTGTTTAAAAGTTACGTACGTACAGTACGTACATATCTAACTAAATATTACGTGTCTCGAAAGTTCATTTTGAAGAATAATATGACTATACATGGGCTTGATTTACATATAGTCATTGATTTTTCTATAAATAATTATATTTGTAATATTTTATTCATTTTTGGTTAGACACAAAAATATATAATTTGACATATAATTTTATTTTCCCAAATTAATACAGAATCAATCAATACGCATAACTCACAACATAGTAATTGGACCAAATACAGCAATTACAAGCTCTAAAATCATAAACTTTAAAGAAATAATTTTTCTGTTACATTAGATTAGAATAATAGATTATGAAGGATATTTAGCAACTGAATTCTACCAATGCTTTTATTTTTTGAAGCTAATAATAATAATAATAATAAAATTGAAGTAACCCTCGTTAGAGACCCGTAAAAACATGTTTGTTGTGCTTTTTAATGGCTTTTTTAAGCTGTTTCCCTTCTTTAAGGCCAATATTATTATCAAGATTCAAAGAGATCAGTGTAGTGTTTTTGCACAGAGCCTTCGCAAATGTTTTAACTCCCTCATAACTTAGTCCGTTATTAGAGAAATTTAAAGCAATCAAAGTGGTATTTTCGCAAAGAGAAATTGCAATTTCTTTTCCTCCACCATCCTTGAGTTGATTAGTATCAAGATTTAAAAAGGTTAGAGTAATGTTGTCGTAAAGGACCCCTGCTATTAATTTTCCTACTTCTTCGTTAAGATTATTAAAACTAAGATCTAAGGAAGTTAAAGTAGTATTTACATGAAGTGCATCTATTATTGCTTTTCCTCCATCATATTCAAGTTGATTACCATTAATTTTTAGAGAAATTAAAGCAGTGTTTCTACAAAGGGCACTTGCTATCGCATTTCCTCCTTCAAATCCAAGATTATTACGACCAATATCTAAGGAGGTCATGGTGTCATTTTTGCCAAGCGCTTCTGCAAAAGCTTCCCCTCCATCTAAACCGAGTTCATTATCACTAATATTTAAGGAAGTTAAAGAGGTGTTTTTGCAAAGTGCTTTCGCTAATGCTTCTCCTCCTTCAGGTCCAAGAAAATTTTTACTAACATTTAAAGATTTTAGAGCAGTGTTTTCACAAAGCGCTTCCGCTAATAATTTTCCTCCTTGAAACCCTTCAAAACAATGTTGATTACCTTCAAGATCTAATGAAATTAAAGTTTTGTTCTCATGGAGGGCTTCTACAAGCACTTTTCCCTCTCTAAAATCGAATAAATTATAGCTAAGGTTTAAAGAAGATAGAGTAGTATTTCTACGAAGAGTCTCGGCAAATGCCTTTCCTGCTTTCATGGCAAGATTATTATCAAAGATGTTTATGCCAAGATTATTATCAGAGATGTTTATGCCAAGCTTATTATAAGAGATGTCTAAAGAGATCAGACTAGTGTTGTTGCAGAGTGCTTCTGCAATTGCTTTTCCTCCTTCAGGACCAAGTTCATTACGAGAAATGTCTAAGAATGTTAGATTACAGTTACTGCGTAGTGCTTCTGCTATAGCCTTTCCTTCTTCAAACCCAAGATTGTTATTTTTAAGAATTAAAGAAGTTAAAGTAGCGTTTCTACAAAGTGCCTCTCCCAATATTTCTATATCCTCAAGACTAAGTTCATTGTTTCGAAGATCTAATGAAACTAAAGTTTCATTTTTAAAAAGCGCCTCCGCCACATACCTAATTTCTTTAGAATCACGAATGTACAAATATTTAAGTTTCTTACTAGTCCTTAGAAACATAGTGATCAAAGGATGCACAATTCTTTGAGCAGCTAAACTTAACGAATCATAATCATTTTCTAAATCAAAAGAATCAAATCCTTCGTATCTAAGCCAATTTACTATTCCATTAAACAAATCATCATATTCGATTAACTCAATATAACTTGTATATTCAAATAATGTTTTTGGACCACTTGGAAGAACTATTTTAAATGGGATTAACTGTTCTTGTTCTTTAGCATTTAATGCTAAAACGAACATTCGAACAAGGTTTCCACTTTTAACATTTTTGTCGCCTGCTAAACAAGCTGATGGTTGGTTCCATAATACTGATACAGCATTTCTACACCATTGACGATTTACGAGAAGACATGCAAATAAAGATCCATGATTTTTCAAAAGATTTTTAAATATTTCAACAAGGCACTCGTTAGGTAATGGTATCATTTTAAATTGGTTAAAGATGATCAAATTATCGGAATTACGGATCATGTAGTTTTTAAATATAAAATGTCGTGTAACATTGATTATGTAAATAGTATCACATATATAAACATTACGTATTTGGATTGTGTTAAAAAAAATCAACTGCAGGGATTAAAAATAATATAATTAAAAGGATTTTGATCAATCGTTAAGCGACGGCTTATAAAGGTATTTAATCTAATTAAACATGGCATATAATAAATATAAGATTTTTACGTAATATAGATAAAAACAACTTAGAACAAACGAAAAGGCTTTTACTTATTATTATCTATTATTAAAAATTAAATTTAAAATAATTTATTTAAAATAAAAATTATTTAATTATGTATTAAAGCTAATTATGTAATTATATCTTAAAATGCTATTTTTTAAAAATATAAATTATTATATTAATCTTTTAAAATAATATTTATTTTACAAATGCTTAAATAAAAAAATATATAGATTTGAAACTAAATTTTTTATATTGTTTTATAATAAAAAAAAACATATATATAATTATTATGTTGAAATTATGAGGCAAGCTTAAATAAAATTAAATTTTGTTATCAAAAATTAGACCAATAATAAGGCCATACAAACTTAATAATTCGGTTTTCATAACATAAAATTTTCAAAAGTGACCCAGCAACCCGGCTTTTAATTTTATTTTCAAAAAATTTTATATATAAAAAACATATAAAATTTTTTATAGATTTTTTTAAAAACTCACCCGGATAGTAAATATACATGAAATTTTTTTAAAAAATTTGTAAGGTTTGACCCGGCCAGGTTATGAAGACCGAATCATTAAGTTTGTATGGTCTAATTAAAATTTGATAACAGGTTTTTCTTGACAATACTCATTTCAGTTTTAATCAGACATTGCATAAAATATATACATAGTATATATAATTAAAATTAAAATTCATATTATGTAAGTTTATTTGTTTATATAAAATAAACAAAAAGTTTATCAGAATACCAACAATATTATAGTTTATTTAACATTCTTTTGGCTAATTTTGTCATTGAGAAATAAATTCATAACATATAAGTTTAATCTGTTTATATAAAAACTAATGAAAGGCCTATTTTTATAATTAATTTATTTTTCGTAATTTCTGAATATTATTAATTTGTTAATATAAAAATAAATAAAAAACCTACCAGAAATATTAGTATCTTTATAGTTTAATTTGTTATTTTTTGCAATTTCTGAAATTTTTTTTTTGTTAGTGTGTGGCTAATTTGTTATCAGAAAAAAAATTTATATTATGCAAGTTTAATTTGTTTACATAAAAGACCTACTAGAAATATTAATACCTTTAAAATTAACTGGCCTTTTGCCTTTTTTAGATTAACTTTTACTAATAAAACTATAATTTTCTTCAAACAAAGAAATAGCAGAATCATTGTCAGAGTTATTAGTTTATGTTCATTTTTGAAAAATCTTCTGGAAGATCAATTTGACACTTTTTGCCTTTGCTAATTTGTTATTGGAAATAAATTACCTTGCTTGTATATTCTTTCACTTATATTTTTTCATCATAAATTGTCTTTTTCATATATTTTTATACCATCATATTTTTTAATCATATATAATAGGTTATAAGCAAAGGAATTCTATTATCAAAAAGACTATCAAAAAGTCAAACAATTATAATTTAAAAAATCGCAACTTTAGACCTTGTAATTGTGATATTTATAAAAGTAAACTTGTTGACTTCTGAACAAAAAAAGCATATATGATAAAAAAGGAAATTCCAGCAAGAAATTTTCTTGATATTGGAAATTCTTCAAACAAAGTAACCACTACAATTGATCTTCTGAAAGTAGAGATTAACCTTCCAGAAGTGGACCTTAACCTTCCAGAAGTAGACCTTGACCTTTTAGAAGTGGTTCTTAATCTTCTAGAAGTAGACCTTGACCTTCCGGAAGACCTTTCAGAAATGGACATACAAACTGATAGCTCTGACTATGATTCTGCTATTTCGTTGTTTGAAGAATATTATAGTTTTATTAGTAAAAGTCAATCTAAAACAGGCAAAAGACCAGTTGAAAGAAAGAGAAAATCACAATATCCTTTAATAAAAGGTGCCTTATTTTCTGACGAAGAAGAAAATTTAGTCAAAGATCCTTTAAACTTTGAGAATGAAGAATTAACTAACCAAGAAATTGACTTTGGCTTACTGGAGGCATATGAAAATATAGAGATGCCTATAGAACTAGTAGACCTGAATAAAGATTGTTTTTTTTATATATATATATCTATTGTTATTTATTTATTTATTATTATTATTATTATTATTTTTAAATAAAAGTTTTTTGTAGATTGTCTTTTGGGTTCTCAAAAACCAAAAGAGGTATTGGCAATCCAAAGTGGAAACTGATTCTTTAGTGAAGTTTCTTCATTATCTGCTGATCTTTGAGAACAAAAAAAAATATTCCTCTTTTCCTACTTTACTGAAGATGGCACATAAGGCTCTTGGTGTCTGTACTTATATAATTAAATATACAACATATAAGCAATGTTGTAAATTATACAGCATAAACGTGTATCAACTGACAAACTCAATATGGTTTCTAAAGTAAGCTATTGCATTTTCCAAAACTTTCCGAACCATCCAATGGTTAATATTTTTTTTTTTTTTTTTTTTTTAAAAAAAAAAAAAAATTAATAATTTTTTTTTCTTTTTTTTTTAAAAAAAAAAAAGCAATTTTTTTTAAGCCTAATCAAAGATGTCCATGTAATAATTACATTGCAAAAAAAGTATACATAAGCAATGAAATTATATATCAGCCATTATTAATATTTCTAACAGTCTTTTTAAAACACCAACTGCAATTATTGTATAACTAAAAAGGTTTTGAAAAGTCTTGTAGAAAGTGGGCAGAGAGGCTTAACGATCCTGAAAGACTTACTGACATATATAATAGAAGAATTTAAAAGACATTTCAAAACCCAAATGAAGATTTACCATTCTTCTGAAAAGACCTATCAGATAGTAATTTGGGTTTAATAATTAACCTAGATTGGTTCCAGCCATTCAATAACTCTCAATATAGTATCAGAGCTATATATTGCATTGTTTATAATCTTCCACATGATGAGTGATTTAAACCATCAAACATTATTATATTGGCATTAATATCTGGTTCCAATAAGCCCAAATTATACCAGCTAAACCATTATTTGGCACCTTTAATAGATCAATTAATTGATCTATAGAATAGTAAGCAACAACATTTAATATCGGCTATATTTATATTATTATTGTTTTTTTTTTTTTTAGTGTTAAGGTGACCTCTATGGCTGGGGGCTTTTTATTAGATAATTAACAATATTTACAATTATGATGAAGGTACAACTAGCTATATATACAATTTTTGATTGTCTATTTAAGTAGTCTGTCCAAGGTTCCACACTAGCTACTATACCTGCAACCCAACTAGGGGATTATCTATTTAAACTCTCTAGTCACAACTGGCCCATCATTTCTTATCTAACCAAGGTGTAACTCACTATTTATATGCTAGATTTTATGATACCTATAGATTTCACACCCTACCTAGAACTACTTTATTTTCAAGGTAAACCTAACAGAGTGGTACATGTTTCATACATGTATTCACCTGCATGTTCAGTAACTTTTTTCTAATCTAGTACCTGTTGTGTTACCACCACTGAGTTCATATCTCAAGCTATCTTTTAGAATACTGCTGTAACCCCGATCTGTATCTCAAACTACAACCTTTCTATTTTAGTAGTTGTTATATACTCCTTGCCCTTGTATTTAGGTTCACACAACCCCAGCATCCACATTTGAGCTTTCTTTCTTTCCTGGATTCTTTATTGGTCTCTCCCTTACTTCTAGCTAGCAACCCGGAAGGGTTAGTTTATTTAGACTTTAGGTGTCTATATGGTCTTCTTTCCCTTGGTACATGCTTCTAGAGTACATGTCTTTTTCTTCTGGTTTTGGTGGCCTGGCGGGTCAGCTGGTATGTCCTCCCACTTAAGGACCTGGTCACTTGGTTCTCCGATCTCAGTCCTCAGTTCCAAATTCAGTTTTTCTGTAGTACTATTAAAGATTGTGCAACATTCTAACTCAGGACTTGCTAAACGAGTTTTCAGTTCTTCTGGTATCTCAGATTTATTACGCCAAGGCTCTTATTCTAGATAGTGTGACCAAGATTACAAATTTCTAGATTCTACCAATCGTCAAATAGCCGTTAACCATATCATAAAGCTATTTTTCGAAAACATCATCTGTGGAATTCGAACTTTAGACCTGCTATCTGGGGGTGTGACAACTCCACTACTTCACTAAGTCACCACACCCTTTTATATTATTATTGTTATTATTACTATATATTATTATTATTATTATTATTATTATTATTATTATTATTATTATTATTATTATTTTTATTATTATTATTATTATTATTATTATTATTATTATACATATTATTATTATTGTTGTTGTAAGTATTGTTCTTATTATAACATTATTATTAACTAGGAATTGAATTGGCAAGCACATTCGAAAGCTCTATCAGCAAATGTATTAGAACAGCAGTAATGTTGTTTTTGTGACATTCTTGCTGCAAGAAAATTATGTAGTTATATTTCGGCTCAAATTGCTTGTTATAGGTGTTTAAAGAGGGCCAATTTTAATGATAGTAATTAACCCAACTTTGGTGGTTTCGTTGATATGAATGAATGATTCATTGAAAGAAATATTGACAAAATTTGTCATGATGCTATCACGTGAAAAGATTGTAATACTGAAGATGCTAGGAGAAAACATATATTAAAAACTTTGGTCTATTGATCAGAAATTCATCACCTTCCTTACTTTAATTCTTTCCAGTTTCTTGTAGTCGATCCAATATATTGCCTATTTTTAGGCATAGCTAAATGGATTGTTAAATTATGGATTAATGAAGGTTTTTTTTATTATTATTATTTTTTATTATTATTATTTATTATTATTATTATTATATTTTTCTTTTAAGAGCGAACTTTCTGTTGATACAACCAGGACAGCCACTAATTTTACAGGTTATATAGGTTGCACTACTTGTAGCAATTGTTATAAATGAATCAATAGTACTATCGCTAGAAAATTTTTGCATATTGTATATACAATATGTAAAAATTTTCTAGTAATAGCACTATTGATTCATTTACAACAATTGCTGCAAGTGGCGCAACCCATATGACTCGTAAAATCAGTGACCGCCCTGTATACTTTTTAGAAATTTTATATTAATCATATAATTTCTTACATATATAAAGATGTTTTAATATCACATAATCTTGCTCTAATGGAAGATCAGGCTAAAAAAATACAGATTCCTGTAGATATTGGCAGGATTTCTTGCAAATTAGCTATGGGAGAAGGATTTTCAAGATTTATAACAGATTAATGGAAAACCTTCGTTCTGGTATATGCAACCTCTATAACTTGAGATTTGTTATGCGAAAATGATCATTGAATACTTATATATTTTGTTCGCATATACTCTATTCTAGTATCCTAAATTGTGTCTAAAGGCAATTTGAAAGAGGCTTATAGGTGTCTTCTTAAAATGGTTAAACTTATAAAAGAAATTTATAGATCAGAAAAAATAATGCCTAATTTATATTTATATTTACATATATGTAAATGCGTTATGGACTATGGGCCTCTATATACCTTTTGGTGCTTTAATTATGAACAGATAAATGGTTTAGTAAGTATGTTGTATTTGTTTAAAAAAATATCAAATAGCTATAATATAGGTGGCATCAGTTTTTATTTTTAGTATTTATTTTTTAGTTTTATTTTTTTTTCATTTTTATTTTATTTTATTTTATTTTTTATTTTTTATTTTTTATTTTTTTTTTTATAGTAAATTGCTTATACGCTATAATTTTTATTAATTAAGAACTTAAGAACTTATTATATATTGTATATTACAGGAATTAAGTTGTACTACATTAGACTATCTAATGACACCTACCCTAAGCAATTTAGTTGTATTTTTACTATATCTTAGAATTTAATCAACGGCTATTACCCTATTGATCAACTTCTAGCTGGTGTACGACCCACCTTTTCCCTATATATAGTTTTCTGTATTGTTATTAGTATCTTGTCCCCCTATCCACTTCTTGCAGTAACTTTCTTTTCCTTTTAATTTGGTTTATTCTAGCGGTTTTTCGCTCTTGTTGCTCCCAAATTGGTGTATATGGCCTTATATTTGATTTAGTATTACTTTGATTTGAATACATGTTATGCTGCCGTCATCATGTTCGTATCTCAAGCCATCTTTTGGGGTGTTATTATAACATGATCCATATCTCAAGCCACAACCTTCCCAAACAGGCACGGTCAGATTTATTGGAATTTTCAGTTGTTGCTCTGCAGTATACCACTTGCTTTTTATGATGCTATCAAAGTTGGTATTGTCTGTAGCATAAGTGCCAAAGGCTTCCCAGTATATCCATTTTTACATGTGGGTGTACTACTGATGATTGTTTTCACTTCCAGCTTGGTGCTATAAGGAGACCTAGAACCTTGACTAACAATATACTGGCATAGCACTCATTACTGAAGTTAGTAATGTATGATGCAATACCTAACGCAACTTCTAACCTTATATAGGTGCCAGAGGTATTTCTAGAATTTAATTAGACCAATCCTTTTTCACAGATCTTTACTATATCTATCGCTTCACTCATCACTTCCAGTTTGGACATTAGTATTACCCCCCAAACAAGATCCCAGACCCCTGGGTTGTTGGTGCTACCATGCAGATCTGTTACTATATCTACCGCTTCACTTGTTACTTCCAGTTTTAGAACATTAGTATTACTCTCCCAAGCAAGATCCCAGATCACCTGGGTTGTTGGTATTACCTAAGTGCCTCGAGGATTTACACGCACAACCTATTTGTTCTAAAACCTTCTATGACACTGCCTTTCAAACATAATACCAACTCTCTATAGTTTTGATCTCCACAGATTAATATGCGCAACCTATTGTCCAGACCTTCTATGACGCTGCTTGCCAAACATGATACCAACTCTCTATAGTTAGATCACCTTCTAGAAATTTCCTATTAAATCCGTACTATACTTGGACTTCTATGGGGCTCCGTGTTTGATTTTGGCTCCTTATCTGTAGATTATAGAGTTTTTTCACCTCCAGCCTGACTCGAACTATGGACCTTGATCTAATTTCCGTGGGGTTTGGCAACTTAACAATTAAGCTATAGACCCAAACCAGCTAATATAATTAAAAACCAAAGAATTAAAAAAATATTAAAATCTCGAATTTGGACAACGTCGAGTCCTAAAAGCTAATATAATTAAAAACTTAAAAATTAGAAAAATATTAGAACCTCAAATCTGGGCAATGCCAGGTCCTAAGAGCTAATATAATTAAAAATCTAAGAAGTAGAAAAACATTAGAACCTCGAACCCGGGCAACGCCGGGTCCTAAGAGCTAGTCAATGCTATTCTAAAGCACATGATTGGTTACTAATTGAAAAAATGTTACTTTTTGTCTGCGAAGCAAGCAAAAAGTGTACAGTCAACTCTCTTTAAACCGAACAGCAGGTTCTTATATGTAAAAATATTTAAAAGTTCAGTTTACAAAGAGTTATTATGTTGCTAATCCGAACTTAATAATAAATTTTACAAATGTTCTGAAGCTTTATGTTCAGTTTTCACAGAGTTTATTAAGTGTTCAGTTTATCCAGGTTCGGTTTAAAGAGAGTTGACTGTATATCTATATGTATGTACTCGCGTAAGTGGGTACTCTTGGGTAAAAAATTTTTCAAATTGGAGATTTAAAACTCCAATTAAGTAGTGAAATCACATGATATTTGCTCTTTTGCGTTCTTGTGAAATTGGTCCAATTTCAAACTCCACCAAATTGGAGTTTGAATTTTGCTAATTTCATGAGAATGCGAAAGGGCAAAAGTCATGTGACCTCGCCACTTTTGCAGTCTCTCATTAAAAATAAATTAAAATAAGTTAAAATAAAATTAAAATAATTTAAAATAATTAAATATATATAATTAACAAAATAAAAATTAAATTAATAATAAATAAAATTAAACTAAATTAGACTAAATTAAATACGATTAATTAAAAAAAACTAATTATTTAATAAATTAAAAAAGAGAACAGGTAAATTAAAAAAAAAGACAATTAAAAAAAATGATTAAAAATAAAAAAAACTAATAATTTAAAAAAAAATTAATTTAAAAAAAAATTAATAATTATAAAAAAAAAGAGCGATAAATAAAAAAAAAGGTTAATTTAAAAAAAATAATAATATAAAAAATAAATAAATAATTTGAGCAAAGGTTTAGTAAACAATTTAAATAAAGGTTTAGTAAATAATTTGAGCGAATGTTTAATAAGTAATTTTAATAAAATAATTTTAATAAAGATTTAGTAAGTAATTTAATTGATAATCTGCTAGTTAACAGAAGAATAAACATAGTGTAATGTGACACAAATTACTATGTAAATCCAATATTAGTGATTTAAGCCGTAAGGTTTTAGTCGGCTAGCTAAGCCAGCTAACTAAGATATCAGCTAATCGGCTAGCTAATGACTATACTTCTGGAAAATTTCCATAAACTTTTTAAAAATTTTGTTTATATTTTATGGTTACTTTTTAGAATTTACCAGAATTCACTATATACTAATTTTTAGCTACATTAGCCAGCCAAACATATTATATTGGCTGGCTTAGCCAGCTAAGCCAGCTTAGCCATGGCTACCTTAGCTGGCTTAAATCACTATCCAATATAGTGTGAATCTGAAAAATTTCTACTGTTCATCCAAAGAAAACATTTTTTGTACTAAGTTAATCGATTTTGT
>CAJVPU010000902.1:0-14883 GCA_910591775.1 Dentiscutata heterogama | reverse complement strand
ATGTAATTACTTATATAAATTACTTAATAAAGATATGAGCAAGGCCTCACCTTAATATTTAAAAAAAAAAAAAAAAACTCTTTTTGATGATCATTTATACCAAAATTTTTAAAAAAACTATAAACTAAAAAAAATACAAAAGCTGATATCGACTAGCCATAAGATGTGGAAAACAAGTCCAGAAGACAGTAACTATTATTTAGAGATAGTTCTCATATGCTATCTGCTGATAGTTTTAGAGTTTATCACTTATCATAAGCATGGCACTTGTTGTTTAGAGATAGTTCTCATATACTATCTGCTGACAAGCTTAGAGTTTATCACTTACCAGAAAAACAAAGTATCATGCATGCTTCTCTAGAGGCCTTAGTTAATTTAGTCAAGGAAATCTACACTCCTTTTTATGGTACAAATGTGTACTTTTTATTCTCTCTCTCTTCACTTGCTAACTATATCAAAATTTTTAACAAAAAGTGTGCATTTTGGCTTACCCCTATCAAAAGATCGGCATTGTTTACACCTACCAAATTTGAACAAACTCAGTAGAATGCAACCACGTGTTTGTTTTGTTTACCAATACAGTGCTATAATATGAAGAAGAGACCAATACCCTCATTTAAGAAATACCCAATTCTGGTGATGTGTTCAGAATGAGTCCAAAATGATAAGGCAAAGCTTTACAACTGAGATATATTAACTAGTTGCAATTAATATATAATTTTTTAGCCTTGTATAGATTATAATAGTGCTGTTAAAACTTTAGTTTTCTTTTTATGGTTTTTTTTTTTTGAAAACAGTATTTCTTTTTTTTTTCTGTTTTTTTTTTTTCTGATTATTTTTATAAAACTTTTTTATTATTTTTCCCCTTTTTTCTTGTGACTCTTGAGAAAAAAGAAGAATTAGAAAGGAAAAAAGAGGTTCTGACAAGGCATACAACAGCCTGTCTGTGATCAGGAAGAGTATTCTTGTTGATACAAAGTTTCGAGCAAGTTCGGGACCCCCAATTAGACTAATAGTTGTTATGGCAGATCATTTTGGGTAGGTTATCTGTAATCATCTAGTGAGTTTTTATTAGATTAGAACAATATACTTAAAGTAAAAGTACAACTTGTTGTATAATATCTTATAGTAGTCCACTTAAATAAAGACAGAACCGCTTAAAAAAAAAAAAATAATAATAATAATAATAATAAAAATAATGTATTTTAGTTATACTAATATCTTATTTTCCAAAATATATTTGTTTCAGAATAAATTGAATAATAACTTTTTTCACCATCCTTTATTACTTGTTTTATATAATTATGTTTTATTAACAATATATTATTCAAGTCATCTCTTAATACTAAATACAAATAACAAGATTATCTTGATGCAGATGACTAGTAAATGTTAGTTATCTTACTGGCTTCAAGTAAATAACTAATAATATTGAAATTTGTAGAACAAATATTACTAAGTTATCATAAACAACAAAAGTAAGCTCTAGACCATCAACAATAGGTGCAAGTAAAATCCTTAAGCATTCATAAAAGACTTTTCTTTGTAATTTTTGAAACTCTTTAAAATTCTTTGTTGTAGAATCTTTAGCTTTCAAAATAGGTAGATATCTGATTAAAGCTTTAGATTCTGGCTTGTTTTGCTAGGAGTTAGAAATATTATTCAAAGTTTGAAATTGATTTTATTTTTTATATAGTAAACCTGATTAAAACTAATTTTATAATTAGGGATTAGAATCAGTTTAGTCAACTACAATATTTAGTTGACTATTATATTTTATTGACAAAACATAGTAGTTAACTAAACTAATTCCAATCTCTAATTATAATATAAAAAATAAAACTAATTCAAACTTTAATATTATTTAAGAATAAAAATATGGGGTGTCTGAAAGATTTTCCCATATGATCTAGTGTTGTTGTATCAAAATAAAAGATTAGCAATAGTAATTATTAACTAAGAAGTAAGATAATTCTTCATATTCTCACCAGAGGCAATTATATTGCTCTTTAAATATACAACACTCTACATTATTTCTTATCCCTTTTTTATTTTCAAATTTAATTACTAATTGCTGATTTATACTATCAATCATTAATAAAGACTTTATTGTTTTTATTAATAATTAATAGTAAAATATATATTTAATATCTTGAAATATTATAATAGGAATTTCTTTGAACCTCATATAAGGGATAGTCAATTATCAAAAATTCTATTCAAAACTTTGTTGATAAAGGAAGTGGTAAAACATTCAGGTTTGAATTCTTATTAAAAAATTTTATAAAAACATCACCAACTGAATTAGATAGTTGATGTTTACTGATAATTTTCATAAATTCATGATATGTATTGTTGGGTCAAACAATTTTGTGTGGATATAGAAGATTATAAACTGCATTATCAGATGAAGCACCTTCATAGTCTTCTAAATTAATTTTGATAGGTATAAAAGAAGACTCAGAACTTGCTAAAAGATACTCTGTTTCTATATCAGAATTAGGTGATGCTAATATGTCTTCATTCTATTATTAATTATTATATAATATTTTATAACTTATGATAGCATTATAATGCAATATGTGTTGATATTTGGACTAATTAAAATTATATAGGCAAAATATAGACATAGTTATTTTTCAATTAGACATATATATTTGGACTATGTCCATATTTTTTTAAAAATATAGACATAGTCCAAATACTAATACTAAATACAACTAATCTTATAAGTTATAGAATTTTTATTATAGTTATTTTATGTTTGCATAGAAGAATCTAACACAGAATCTAAAATAACTTTATCTTTATTTAAGTATAATCATTAATTATTGTTTTATAATTTTATTAACAAATTAATACTAATTTACTTTATATATTATAAAAGATTCATCTGTATAAGAATTGTAACTAGAACTATAATCTGATAGAGTTTAAATGCTAGTATCTACTTGCTTTGTAGGATCATTTTGACTTGACGTGTTATTAAAATAAGAATAAATTTGCAAAATGTGTTGAGTTAAGTCATTAGGTTTTGTAAAATTATGAGGACAATAAGAACATTGCCAATGCAATTTAAAAAAAAAATAAAAACAGAAAAAGAAATAAAAAAATAAAAAGACAAAAAAAAAGAAAGGAGAAATAAAGTAAAAAAAGCAAATAAGAAAAAATAAAAAAGAGAGAAAAAGTGAATAAGGATAGTTAAAGGTGAAAAAACAAAAGAGAATAAAATATAAAAACAAAAAAAAGCAAATTAAACAAAAAAAAAAAAAAGCAAATGAGAGAATGAGAAAAGAAAATAAAAGCGAATTGAGTAAATAAAATAAATAAGAAATAAAAGAAAAAATAGAGAGAGTGAAAAGATAAAAGAAAACAATTAAATTTGAAAATAAGCAATAGTAAGCAAAATCAAGTGAAAAATAAAAAGATAAAATTAAACAAATAAAAAGATACTAGAATATCAGAACCTAGACTGGATTCTGTTCTTCAAATTTAAATGAGAAGAGTTAAGACAAATAATAAAAAGAAAAAAAAAAGAATATTGAATTAAATATTTATCAATCAAAGAAAGAAAGTCATGCAAGAATGTCTAAAGGTAATATTTAAAGAATTTGTTTTGTATCTGTTTGTATCTATTTATAACAATTAATATTGATTTAAATCAATTTAACTTTATTTTTTAAAATAATTTCATATGTGAGAAAACATTGTAAACAACTAGCATTATATTTGTAACATAATAACAGATGCAAATTATTATTAAATAAGAGCTGCCAAAGAAAAACCTAAGTCATCAGGCATTCAGTTATAATTTGTATCAGATATAATCAATTTAATTTATTAGAGATTAATCTAATAAATTAAATTGATTATATCCAATACAAAATATAATTAAATGCCTGATGACTTAGGTTTTTCTTTGGTGGCTCTCATTTAATCATATTAAGTGTAATATTATTTTGATATGTGATGAAATTATGCAATATACAAAAAATTCTGCTATGCAATAAATCTCAGATATTGTCTTTATAAGTATAATAATCAAAACAACAAATTAGATATATATTGTTTAAATTTTTTTTTTTTTGTTATATTTTTCATCATTATAATTCTTTTTCTTTTAATACATTTTTTATTATTTAAATTTTTTTTTTCATTATGTTTCTAATTATTCAAATTTTTTCTTTTAGTATGTTTTTCATTATTATAGTTTAATTTTTTTTTTTCCTGTTTACGAAAGCCTTTACATTATATAAATACAAAGGATTTCTAACATTTTAATGTAAAGACATTTTTCAAATTTCTTTTTTGTAATTTTGGAACAATGAATAATACCAACTCATCTTCTACTACCCTAATGTGCCAAATAATAATAAACAATCTTAAATTATTCATTCTCAATAATTTTTTAATATACTATATAATACTGCTAACTCTAAACAACTATCTTGCAATATTTGTTCTCAATCAGTTTTTTATGATATTTCTAATTCTCAACAAACACCTCATACTTTTCATTTTTAACCATCTTCTAAGTTTTATCTTCAACCTTCTTCTAATTTTTGTCTTCAACTATCTTATTATTTTTAATCAGTTTCTAACACACTATATAATTCTGCTTTTTCTTAACAAACATTTACCAATGCCAACCCTCAAAAACAACATTATTGCAATGATTATGATTCATCAGATTCAATGGAAAGTATTTTAAATATTCAAAGCATTTATTCTAAAATAAGTAGAAGAAGTTAACAACAAACATCTCAACAACAATTTTGCCACCAATCTTACTAACCAATTCAACAACAATCTTGACAACTATCTCAACAACAATCTTATTAACAATCTCAACAACAATCCTATCAATAATCTTGTCAACCTTCTCAAGCATGTCCACCTTCTCATTATGAATCTTAGTCTTATTGTTTATCAACTAATAATGATATAAATCTTTTACCATAGCATTCACCTAATCCAGAACTTAGAGGAAGATTACATAAGAGATCAACCTATCAAGATGCACCATCTAATTATAATAGTAATAATTTCATATATAGGGCTTTTTTTTATTACTTCAAATAGATAGCTTTTTTTTTTTTAATAAGAACTTTTTTTTTTTTATAAACCAAAAATAAAAACACAACTATTGCTTTTTTTTTTTTTATTAATAAGAACCTTTTTTTTTTTTTTTATAAACCAAAACAAAAAAACTAAACCACCTACACAATTACTACTGCAAAGAATATGAGCAACTCTATGCTCAGAATCAACAGCTATATTTACTATTTAAACAGCTCAACAAAAATTATAAAGAAATAAATAACAAATTAAAGAGAAGATAAGATTAAAAAAAAATAAACTATGTGAAAGAGCCAATAATTGATGGTTAGACTCAATGCATATAGCAGACTTTGGCATCTTGCATAGCCATGAAAGCTGGGTATATGGCGAGTGCCTTTGCAAAAGACCCCTCTTTTTTCTCAATTAGCAATTTACCCCACCCTATTAAGGAAACATGCTTTAATAAATTTTTCTATAAACACAACCTTTCTTTTTTGCCATCTCCTCACACTTTCAAGTTCTTTCTACAACACTTTTTTAAAAATTCTTTTTTCTAATTCTATAAAATCTCTGTCAATATTACAATATTTGAAACACATATTTACCTTAATATTTCTGATATCATCTTTCTAGGCCATGTTATACTTTCTCTCTAACAATACCCCATCTATCATAAATTCCCTATTCAATCCTCTTATCCCTCCCCTAATTATCTCAACCTTACTATAGCAACTTATAATACCAGAGGCTTTAATATAGTTTCTAAGAGACAAATATAGCAAGACTACTGCACCAATTACAATATCTCTATTGCCTTCATAACTGAAATCAAAATTTCTCACAAAACTAAACTTTTATTTGCAATAACAACTTTTACACTTACTATTGGTCCAACTCAGAAAGCTCTATTGAAGGAACTGCTATTATGATTTAAAACTACCTAAAACCTCATATATATAGCTGTCATACTCATCTAGGAGGTGCTCTTGCACTAGATCTCTTTTTCAAGAGCAATATCACATTATGTATTATATCAGTTTATCTCTCCTCCACTAGCTCAGCAAAATGAAATCTTACTTAAAATATCATGATCAACTGGATACTACAAGCCAAACAACAAAACTTGTACCCTATTCTTCTTGGCAACTTCAATACCCATGATGATACTAGTAGCTCTTTAACTAAATACAAACTCATCAACTTTTTCCTTTACTCAAACTTATTTGACATTGGTGCCTATTTTAACAACACATGTTACACTTGGTCTAATAATACTAGTTCTAATTGTATTGACTATATCTGGACTAATTTATTCAACCTACAATTTCTTCTTAACTTTAACCTTGACAATAGCAAAACTAGTACTCTCAGTGATCATCTAATCCTATCTTCATCTTGGACTTTTCCTTATGTATTTAGCAAACCTCTTTGCCTTCGCACTAATATTAGTTAAAGAATTTTTGACTACAAATCAACCTCCTCTGACCAATAGACCCAATACTCTAACCTTGCCCACCATCTCTTCTTCCAATACCATATTCCTACACATATTCACACTTCTGAAAGTATTGACACTACTTGTCATAAGATACAATACTGTATTGTACAAGCTGCTACTCAAACTCTCCCAAACAAAATAATCTACAAGCATAGCTATTACCACCAATATAGTCCACAATGCATAGCACTTCATATTGGGCTTAAAAAGTTAAGCCACTTAATCAAAACCATTAACAACAACAATCTTAACCTATCTAGCATACACTTATCTTATATCAATGCAAATATATTAATTATTAACTTCTATGCCAACTTAATCTCCAATCTCTTACCTTTTTTGACCATTCAACCACTCAAACATGGTTACAACATGCATATGATGTTTGTAAACAAATATCTTATGAATACCACATTAGATATTCTTTTTGGCTTAGATATTAGATCAATAAAGCTTTAGAAAGAAGATGCAAAACTCTTGTATCTAAACCAAAACAGGCTATAAACAGTATACTGGACTGTTATTAACACCTATTTATTTCTTGAATATCAAACTATCGAACCAACTCATTACTGATCTTACCCAAATCAATCAATATATACAATCTCACTTTTTTAATTAAAATGTCTACAGACCAATTAACTAATTACTCTTCAATAATTTCTGGTATCAATACTATCTTTCTTTTCCATATATCAATTCTGAATAGTATACCCCACTTTCTCAATCTATTACTTTGAAGGAAACTCTTCTAACTATTTTTCAACTCTCTAATAACAAGGCATGTGGCCCTACTAATATTAGCTACAAAATGATTAAACATCTTAACCACTCCTGTATCACTTCTTTCACTGCTCTCTTCAACTACTGCTTAACCAATAACTATATACCAAAGCAATAGAAAAAATAAAGAATCTTTCCCATCTCCAAAACAATACCTTTGATGGCAACCTAAACCTTACTCATCCAATTAGCCTCATTGAACATACTCACAAAATTTATATCAAAATTCTCACTAACAGACTTAGCAAAGTTTTTACACAACACTCTACATTATCCTTCTTCAATTATGTTGCATTACCAGATAATAGCACATCTACCCCAATTTACATCCTTAACAATCTAATTGAAGATGCTAACAGTAATTACAAAGAAATATAGGTCCTTTCTCAGGACATAAGTAAGGTATATGACTTTGTAAACTTTGCTCTTTTTTGACACTTACTCTCTAGACTTGCCCTTCCTCCTGCTATTATCAACATCCTTACTAACCTATTAACCAATCACCAAAATGAAGTTATTACCAATTTTGGTTTAACTCCTTTATACCAAGTTTTTAATAGTATTAATCAAGGTGAAACTATAACTCCTCTTCTGCAGCACATTTACTATTACCCACTTATATCTTATATACAATCCTTCCCTAGCTACATAGCAGAAGCGCAACAAACTACCAACTATACCAGAGTTAATTGCTCAGTTTTGGCCTATATAGATGATACCCTCTAGGTTGCATTATCACAAACTAAGCTATCTAATATTATGCCATTGCAGAATCATTTTACTCAATAGCAAATATACAAGTCAACTCATCCAAATCGATTCTTACTACCAATATTAAATCCAACAGTTATAGCCTAACCTTATTCAACAATCAAGCTCTACCTATTTGTCCTCCACAACAACTCTTCAAAGTTTTAGGCCGCTGGTTTACTCTAAACAACAAACAATCCCAACAAGCCCAACTTATAATTTCTGAATCCTTATAATTAATTCAAATTGCCAATACTAAATGCATTACTAATATCTAGGCTTGTTATATTATCAATAATGTTATTATCTTCTCTATTGAATACCAACTTCAAAACATCATTCTTAGCCAATCTCTCTGCAACAAAATTCTCTCTCAACATATTAGTCTTGTTAAACATAAAGCCAAACTTAGCCGCACTATCCCAACCAGCACTCTTTTTTACTCCCAAATTTATAATATTAAAAATATCTGGAATATTCAACTTCAACATCATATCCTTAACTTCCTTAAATGGCTAAACAACAGAGACCTACTTGGGTTATTAACCTAAATTAGAGTTCAACAGCTCCAAAACAACCTTTAGTTGCTTACTAGCATTTTACTATACCCTAACCCTATTATTGATGCACCAGACAAGCATGCTATAAGCTTTAAAATTATACAACTTTTCAAATCTATTAAGTGCTCCTTTAACTCATGCCCTTATTTGCCAATACCATTTACAATTCAAGAAGACTCAATATCTCTTGAGTTAATTCTTTCTCCACCCCAAATATTCTACTTTTAAAAAGCAACTTCATCATTACCACTTACTCTTTCTTGACCAACTTACTATATCTAACAACTTCTGTCTTCTAGACTATACACATATCTCTTCAAGACTTAACAAAATTCTAAAAGAGAAAATACTTCTTTGGTTTACTTATCTTAAAAATCAAACTATTAACTCTCTTGAATACTTTCTTATACCAGACTATCAACTTTCTTCTTCTAACTATTATAGCTACAATACTGGTCACTTTTACAAACATTCTAAGCCATGGCTTATTACTCTCATCAATAACCAAATAGTTATTGAAAAAGCTTGTTGCTAGTCAAATAACTTTGGCTATACCTTAATAAACAACTGGCAATGCAATATAACAAATTACCAATCACAACTATACTCCTTGCTCCCTATAATTACAGCTCCATGTTCTAATTGTCCCCTAAACTCAAATATTATTGCCAACAAGTGTACTGTTCTTATTACTACTAGCTATACTAAGAAATTTTTTGGTAGATTCAATCCTGACAAAACACTTAACTTTCATGCCAACTACCCTTACCTTCTATATTTAATTCTGCTTTCAAACCCAAGCACTCCTACTCTTTACTCTAGTATTAATATTTCTGCTACTCAAATTCTTTCTATTTTTGACCCTGGTCCTATCTTTGACATGCTGCAGGAAATAGCCACTCAAAATAGTAACCAAAATAACTTTACCTTTTACAATGATAGCTCTGTTCAAAACTTAGGTAACTCTCAATGCTCCATGGGTATTGGGTGGCTACAACTCAACAATAATATACCACAATATATCTTTTAAGCTCAAATTGAACTCTGGCTTTGCTCCTTTAAAGCCAAACTTCTAGCAATTCTGTTAGCCATCTCTACAGTCCCAAGAAATTCTGCTATTAATATTTACACTGACTCCCAATTTGTTATCTCTAAATACAACAGCTTTTTCCATTCTAATGCAGCTTCAAACTTCTTAAACACTCCATACTGGTCTATTTAAAATACACTTCTAAAACTTTCCTCTTCTCTAAACCTTTCTATTACTTTCTACAAAGTTCTAGCATATTAGGATAATGAACTTAATAACAAGGCTGATGAACTAGCCTGTAATCACTCTGAGTCACTACTTCTTATCTTCAATTCTCACAACATATATAGCTCTTTAGTTATTCCTATCTTCAACGATTATCCACTAAACTTCTTATCTGGCAAAACATTTGAACTATTTGCAATGCAACCATTTTCACATGACGGTCATCCCAACATTGTAGGCAATAATAGTCCCTCTTCTTTTCTGATATCCACTAGAATGCCATCTGGCTTTATCTTAATAACAACCAAAAAGTTTCAAACTATACATATAGCTTCCAATCATTTACTCTTAAAACATTCAAAGTCAAGCTATTGCTCGTTAACCTCCCATCCCTACATATTCTTTACCAAAGATATCACTCTTATTCAAACTCTTGTCATATTTGCCAACAATCTACTTATGTACTCTACTGGGCTACTTGTCCTTCTCTGAAGCCACTACTAACTTTACTTAATATCTCTCTACAACATATCTTGACTTCTTGTAAACTTCAAATTTCATGTACCCAATCACAACATTTTCTGAATCAAATCAAAAACCTCAATAGTTTACAAATGCACTCTTTCAGTTTTAAACCATCATTGTTCTCCACAATTTCAGGCCTTGTTCCACTTGATATAATAAATATACTACAAGAATATACTTCTTCCAAAAGTATCGCTTGTTCTCTTACTATTCAATTTCTTCTCTATTTAAACTAACAAATTTATTCTAACATCTGGATTCCTTACTGTATCTCAAGATTACAGTTTAACCTCACTTTAAATAATAGTATTAATACCACCTCTGTTAATAATATCTCATTGAGTTATAGTTCTACCTCTCTACCTATTAATATTTCCAATTCTATTATATCTAACCCTTTTCATAAAGTAGAAATTTGGTACACTAACTAGATCAAATATTCTTCACACCTCTCTCATATTCTTAACTATCTCCAAATCTAGGTGAGCTTTGGCCACTTTGGTAGGTTTAGGCTACAGATAAGTATTTAGGATTACTTAGATATATATCTAAGTTTTTTTTCTTAGTCTTAGATTTAAATAATAAAATATTTTTCTGATATATAAAAGGTTTTTGTTAGATCTAATAAAGATAAGAGCAAGTTCTCACCTTTAACATAAAAAAAAAAAAAAAGATAAAAAAATAAACTCTCTCCTCAAGTGATAGATATAAGTAATTTTCATTTTTTTTCTGAATACATTTTTTTTATATTGAATATGTTAATTATAATGTTTTTTTTTTTATTTTAAAAGGAGTATATAATGTTGTTGTTAAATGTTTATTTCTGGCCCAGGTTTACCCAAACCAAAGTGGTCTAAAGAATGCTATAAAGAGTTACCTCGAAGAGCAGCTTTCCAAGTTTATGTAAAGCATGAGTACTAATCAATTTACAAACCATTTTTATAGTGAATAGTATAGTTGATATGTAATTAAATGATAATATATATTTTTTAACTTTAGTTAATCAATAATATTTATTTAATATTATTAATCAATAATAATTTTTTTCTATTTTATCAATCACTAACTAATAATACAATTTGATTTTATAAATTTGTAATAATAGCTACTTCAAAAAATGAAGAATTATCAGAATGCAGCATTGCAGAGCGTTTAGTTAGTGATGTGTAAAATTTTTAGCTCAGAGTAATTGCTTTTCAGTAGGTATATTCTGGGAGTTCTAGGACACTTTTTTGGCACCCTAGGTACCAAAGCAGTCATCTTACCTTTTTCACGCCTTTGTAAACCTATATTCTATAAAAACTCTTTACTTTCTATATAAAAACCTGGGTACTAAAAATTATATAATTAAATCTCTTTATTTTTATATTTTATAATCAAATTAGATAATGACAAAAAAATGATTGCATCGTCACACCTGATATTATATACTATTCACCTATATATAAATCAAGATACCAAAAATTAAGTATCTATTTTCCTTTTATAATACTTTTGATAATATTTACTAACATAATAGCTTCTAATATGGTTAGGACATCTACCGCTTTTAGACTGAGTAGGTTTACCACAATCAGTACAAAAAAAGCGTTTGATTGCATTTTTATGAAGCCAGCACCCTTTAGGATTCATACATGATCGACCTATATCTCCCCAGTATATAAAAGGAAATTGCATATTTATTCACCTAACTGCATTTTTTATATATGCCTACTACATATTAAGTTTCAAATTGAATAAAAATATATTATAAGTAATAGATAAGGAATTTTGTACCAGCACGCATAACAATTTTATACTATTATTTTACTATAGTAATATATATATGTGATAGATGTGAAAAAGATTTTGCTAAATTAGCAAAACTTCGTATATATCTAGAATGAAAAAATTTATATAAACTTAATATTTCAAATTCTATTACAGACACAAAGTGTTCTGCTTCGCAGACACCATTATAACAAAATTTAGCTACAGATCAAATTTCAATACAAATCCATGTTCCAGTAGGTGATTTAATCAAATTAGATAATATACCATTATTATCTATTCAAAGCTCAGACAATATTTCTTCGAATTTTTCCCAAAATAATATAGAATGTTTTGATAATTTGGAAGATAAATATAATACAAATACTGATGAAAAATGGTCTGAATTAGGTGGATTATTGCTCTATGATTATCCAAAAAGAAATATCATAAATATAGAGAGTAATTTTGGTGGTAAACTAATATGGCAAAACTATAAACTAACAAACAAAGAGTTAATATTTGAAGAATACGAATCTAGTTTTGCTCCTGATCCATTAAGACCCCATCAGAACTTAACAGCAATGAGTTTATGGCAAGCAATTATTTCATCTTCCAAAAATATAAAATATAGATTTAATTGTTATATTGAGAACCCAAATAAATATTTAGAAGTTCCATATATGCCTCAACTTATAGCAAATATAAGAGAGCAAATTACAAGAGTACTTAAAGTTAAATTGCAGAAAAAAGATCAAATAAAAACCACATTAGTTGCTCAATGTATATATCATGGGCATATTAGCAAAGAAAAAAACAAATCTAAAATTTCAACATATTTGATTAGTTATTATAGAAGCCTTATGCATGCTATTTTTACAGAAAAAGATATCAATGAACATATAGATTTATCTATATCAGTAATAGATAATCAAATAGATTCATTTATAAAATCAGGATCAGGATGAAATTTGGTAAGGATTAAAATGCTAACTATTGAAGCTTATATATATTAAAGAGCATTTGGTGAATCATATATTTTAATACCAAAGAAGCTTGCTAATACCAAATGTACAATCAATCCTGATAATTCAAAAATAATTAATCCAGATACAGATATGCTATCTGATAATTGTCTTTAAGGTGCATTAGCTTGTTATTTTGCTTATAAAGATGGATATACAGAACACCTTGAACGAATATATACAAAAAAAAATTATAAGCAATACTTAGATATAGTCAATTTAGATGGAATTCCTATGCCTACTCCAATTTGCCCACGTATTTTTAATAAAATTGAGGAGATGAACCCAGATATCTCTATAAATGTTTGGGTATGGAAAGAAGAATCAGCTACTCCCAAACCTGAAATAGCTAGCAAGAACTATAATAGACAACATATTATTGACCTTATAGCTCTTACAGATATTATTAAATCTGAAGATAATAAGTATGGACAAAAAAAATCACTTTCTTTGGATTAAAAATATAAATAGACTAGTTTTTAAAGATACTGCTCATCATAGTAAAAGATATATTTGTAAAAAATATACTATAAGCTGGCCATCAGAAAAATCTTTAGCCTATCATCAAAAGCACTGTTTCAGTTTGGGAGAAGCAACTCAAAGAGTTACTTTACCACCAAAGGGGTCAATGATTTTGAAAATTTTAAAAACTATGGATGAATAATTAATGCTCCATGTGTTATTATAGCTGATTTTGAAGCAGATAATAAAAAATATGATTATTCTGGAGGTATAATGAAACCAGTATCTGAATATAGTAGAAAAATGCATAAGATTGCAGAGCAAAAGGCCAATAGCTTTTGCTACTTGGTTCACTGGATTGATACTAGAGATGTATGGGGTCTTTCCTATATAGAGAAGAAAATACTACTTAGGAATTTGTCAAAAGAATTTATAAGTAATTAGTTCAAATTAATAGGGTTTTAGCTATAAAGCATAACCAAATTGTGACTAAAGAAGACAAGAAAAAATTTGCCAAAACAAATACCTGCTGGATATGTAAAGATAAATTCAATACAGATAATAAAAATAAGGTTTGTGACTATTGTCATATAACAGGTAAGTTTCGAGAACCTGCTCACAATGCTTGTAATCTCAAACTTCAGATTGAACCATAGAAAACTCCTATCCCAGTTGTCTTTCATAATTTTCAGAGCTATGACTCTCATTTAGTCTGTAAATCTGTTGGGAAATCTGTTAATGCTTATCAGATAAAAGTTATAGCTAAAACATTTGAGTATTAAAAATCTATGAAGGTAGGTTAATTTATATATATAGATAGCATGCAATTCATAAATAATAGCTTGGCAAATCTTATAAAAAATTTGGGTACCAACCACCCTATCACAAGTTAGCACTTTAAAGACTATTCTTCAGATCAAATTTAACTAGCAAGTCATAAAGGATTTTATTCTTATGAGTATATCAATTTACAAGATAGATTTTTAGAGAATGAGCTTTCTCCTATCCATGAGTTTCATAGTACTCTTAAAGGCAAGATTTCACAAGATAACTATCATTACGCCAAAAAGTATAGAAAACTTTTGGTTGTAAAACTCTAGGAGAGTATCATGATCTCTATCTTAAGATTGACATACTTAGTCTTGCAGATATTTGGACCCAATTCCGAATGACATGTATGCAGTATTATGAGCTTGATCCTAGTCACTATGTTTC
>CAJVPU010000901.1:0-14886 GCA_910591775.1 Dentiscutata heterogama | reverse complement strand
GTACAACAGATTATGGTATAGAGGAAATAATGACAAGAGTAACCAATATGTTAGAAGCATCTATTGAGGCAAGGAATGAGCCCATAGAAGGGAAGACAGCAGGGAAGACAAGTAAAAAGTACATAAAAAAGACCATGATGACGAATCAAGAAGAAGTATCAGTAGAAGTAAAAAAGGAGCCTACAGATAAGAATGCAATAAAACTACCAAATGTAAATACCTCAATGAAGGCCATGGGGCCAATCTTAGGGGGAAAGTCAAAAGAGAAGACCAGAGAAGAAGAGGAGCAAGAAAGCTTTGGCAAAAATTTCTACCTATTAGCAGAAGATGTAGAAAACCCATATAGAGAAGATGCAGAGGGCAGCAAAATTGTATATCAAACTATCACATTATGGGATATGCCAAAAATGACAATGAATAAAGAAGTTGCCACTCTGATGAAGAGTTTTAGAAATTGCAAAGTCCAGAGTTGGTATATTAAAAGCAAAAGTAAAATAGCAATTGTATAAGTGAAATTTTATAGTAAAGTGAAAATGGCTATACTTAAAAATATGTGGGTACTTCCGCTAAATAAAGGGAAGGTAACAAGGGTTAGTTTTGGCAACTGTGATATAGAAGTAGTAAAAGAAAGGGTACAGCATAAAGCAGTATTGAGAAATCTGCCACAATACGCACAAGAAGCACTTCTGCTAAGACAAATCAAAAAGCAAAAAGTAGTGGCAGTACATATACCAATTAACAGCAATGGTAACCCAAGAATGTTAGCTATCATGTATTTTAAATCTTTAAAAGACAAAGAAGAAGCTTTGAGATGCAAAGTTAAGTACAACAATACAACGCTGGTGTGGGCTGAGCAAGCGGTGCAATTATATAAGGAGTCAAGAGCAGAAAGAACACACAGACCATCGATAGATTACCATCCAACAAGAAGAAATGCGAAAAGGTCTAGTAGCGAAGACTCCAATTCTGAACATATAGCAAGTGAATATAAACAAGAGAAAGAGAAGGAACATGAAGAGAGGAATGCCAAAAATACAGGGAGAGACAGAAAAAAAGTAACTTCTAGAAGTAGTGAGGTTAAAGATATTTTAATCGAGATTTTGAGTAGACTTGACAAGTTAGAGAGACAAGACATACAGGGTGTTAGACCCTGTCACTCCTAAAACTGGCCGAAGGCTCTACACTAGAAAACACCAGAGCAGAGGCTCTGGAATCAAGAAGAAAAATCACTCAGTTAATTCAAGATAAAGAAACAGTAGACTTGAAAGTCGCTTGCTATAATATAAACGGTTTGAGAAACATTAATAGTTACAAGTTAGAAGGTCTATTAGATTGGGCTATAGAGGAGAGTATTGGAATCATAGGCATGGTAGAAACAAACATGAAGAGCAAAGAAGGCAATTACATGTTGAAAGATAATAGAGATTTTATTAGGTTTTGGGCTAGTGTAGCAGAAGACAAAAAGAAAGGTTCCGGAGTAGGCTTAATAATAAGAAGCAATTGGGAGAGACATGTTGGTACTGTCAAGAAAATGAATGAGTATCTAATTGAAGCAAGGCTATACTTTAAGCAATTGGAGCTTGTAGTGATAATGCTATATATACCACCCAATGACAAAGAACAAGCTCGCAAAATTCAATAGCACATAATTCAGTGCTTCATAAGACGTGGACCAACAACATAGTTCATAATAATGGGGGATTTCAATCATGTAGTAGACCCCAGAGTAGACAAATCAAATCAAGAAGAGCAAAGGAATAAACGAATGCTGCCTTTATTCTGATAGTTTCTAGCACAAAGTTTCTGCGATACATACCGGGCTTTTAACCCAAGTACAAAAGCATATACTTGGGGCAATCCCAAGGTCCAGACAAGAATTGACTATATCTGGTTATCAACTGATCTGATAGAAACACTAGTGCAAGCAGAAATTATAGATCTAAACACATATACGTGTAGTGATCACAGTGCAGTACTAACAAAGTTGAGGCCAAAATCAGCAATACAAAACAACAGCAAAGCACAAATTAAAAGAAACGAACACCTGCAAACAATATTTCTATATGATAAAGTAACAAAAGACAACTGAGAAGATTACGCTAGTGATTTATAGCAGTATTTCGAGAAAAATCTAAGTAGCAAACAATTAAACAGTAGTATAGAAGATACAACTGATACAGAATCTGGGATGAATTGTGTCTGGGAAAAGATAGCTACAGGAATAATACATGCAGCTAATAAGAACATTTCTAGAAAAAAGGTTTCTAAAGTAATCAATACAAAAAGAAAAAATAAGTTTAAAAAATCTTGTTTGCACGAAGATATGATTAGGCTTAGCAAACTAGTGAGAAGTCTAAAGAAGAAAATTGGTCTTAGAATCGGGATAGATGACAGAGACGAGATTAACATGTTAACAGAAGAATTTAACCTTAAACATGGAACAAAAATCCCGTCAACAACATCATATATAGATGAAACCTGGCATGAAGATCTAGTAGGTTGGTGGAAACTACTAAGGGCGAGATGGATACAAGATAGAGAAAAGGCCAAGAGAAAAACAATTGAAGAGCATATTAACAAACATTGCGAAAGAATAACAAGAGAGCAAGGAAAAATGTTGGCGAGCTTGCTAGAAAGGCCTTTTAAGAAAATAAAAATAGATCGAGTTTTAAGAGAAAAAAACAGCAGCTTTACACTCGTTAATGATTCAGATAGTGTTAAGGAAGCAACAAAAGAACACTTCCAAAATCAGTTTAAAAAATGCCAGGTACAACCTAACAAGATATCAAATGAGTGGAAGGAAGTCTACAAGCCAATAAGCAGAATTAAAGAAGAATGGTTTAAGCACTTAAATGACTCGATCCAAGATGAAGAATGGCAAGAGATGCTTACAGAATTGAAAACTAAAACGGCCCCGGGGATTTCAGAAATAAGTTATATACTAATTAAAAAAGCTGGAGCAACATCGCAAAGTGTGTTTAAAAAATTTGCAGAGAAGTGTATATGTAAAGGAGTAATTCCAATTAAGTGGAAGCTCGCACAAATCTATTCAATCCTAAAAGGCCTGGATTGGAACTTTCAGTTAGACAATATAAGACCAATTGCACTTCTAGAAACGTTTAGAAAGTGTGTAATGAAAATTTTTAACAAGCGTCTAACCGGGATCCTGGCAGAGCACAGTATTCTTAAAGAGCCAAATTATGCAGGGCTTCCAGGCTGCTCAACAGAAAAACCAGTATAAATCATTAATGCAGTTATGAAGGATGCAAAGGAAAAAAGAAAAGAGTTGTGGGTGGTATTTCAAGACATGCAAAAAGCATATGACTCTATATTAGTAGAGATGTTAATGTTAGCCCTCAAGAGAATCAAGCTCCCTGCCACAAGTATCCAATTAATACATAACCTTTTTAACAAAATACAGATGAAAGTAATAGTACAAGATGGCTACACATTACCATTCAAGGCAGGTGATGGTATCGATCAGGGGGAAGTCATATCCCCAATCATTTGGCGAATTTTTTACGATCCACTTCTATGTAGAATACAGGATGACAAGGCTTTTGGTTATGAAGTTGAGACATGCATCCCAGAAAATATAACAACAGGGACAAAGACTAAGGTCTGTGTGAGGCAGGCAGCTATAGCTTATGCAGACGACATGACTTGGCTGGTGAACAGCAAAGCAGAAATAGAAAGAATGCTGAAAGTAGCAAATGAATTTTATATGATTAATAACATACAGATAAATAGCAAGAAATGTAATTTGGTAGTAATGAACTATAAGGCCAAAAACCATGAGGCGAAGGTGGTTCGGTTTAATCAAGACGAAATCAGAGCTACCAAAGATAGCATCATGGTGAGAATGCTTAGTATTTGGTTAAGTGAGAAGTTAAAAGAATCTCTAGTAAGAGACAAAGCCAAAGAAATCGTTAGACAAATGACCTTAACATTACAGTGGAAAAAACTAACAATAAGCCAACTAGCATACATAAACAACATGGTTTTACTACCCAAACTTAGTTACATTTTGCAAGTTAGTAAACATAGCACCCAGTCAATTGAAAAGATCCATCAACCTTTCATAAGACTAGTCAAAAGTAAACTAGAATTAGCCCGAACAGTCGATAACAATATGATTTTGCATAAAGATTTGGGAGGTTGCAGATCACTAGAACAGAAAATTGTAACGAAACAATTAATTGCCCTGCAAAACAGACTAAACTATACACGAATTGAAGGGGAAGTAACACAAATCCGGGTTAGAAAAGGGTTGTTAGATGCAGGTCTAACTAGTACAGTGTGGCAAACAGAAGAGGAAAAACAGCTAAGCAAGTTGTGGAAAAATAATTTGGCATGCATGATATTACTAAGAGCAAAAAGAATAGATTTAGCAATGAGTAATCTAAATTCTTTGTGGAACATAAAGGGGACAGGTACTCCTTTGAGCAAGCTGCTATTAAAAGGAGAAATAAACGAACTTACAAAAGAGTTAAAAAAATTAATGATCTTTTATACGTCACAAATTATTGACTATACTGGATATCGACTACTAACATGGCAGCAAATTAAGTTTATAAGAGGGAAGTCTAGCCATAGTAAGAAGGCAAAGTGGTTTGAAATAATAAAGAGATTATTACTACGAGATCAGCTTACAAGACAAGTTAAAGCTGAATATGTTGAAAGCAGCCCAAACAAAAGAACAATTATCTACTCAGAAAAAGCAATTTCTAAAGACAAAAGAGTCAAGGAATGGGTACTATGTGAAATAGAGAACAAGAGAAGAAAGATATGCAGAGTGCAAGAAAAAGAGAAAACAAAGGTCAGATTAGAAAAGTTTGAGATCAGAGACAGGGAAAATGATAAGGAAAGTGGATCCAATTTTGGCTCGATTTTAGAGAAGATGCTAGAAGATAGCGATGGCTGCTGGAACAACAAAGACAGAATATTAACAAGCCTACCCAAGCCAAGTATAAAAGAAGGAGAAAGAAAGTATCCACTAATGATAGTCTTGTTCCAAAACATAGTAGTGGCCAATAAGAGGAAAAGAATTAATGATGAAAGAACAGTGGCTACGATTGCACTAGAAGAGTCATTAGAAATGGAGCTGATTAAGAGATACGTAATTAGCCCAGAGCTACAGGAATTACTCCAAGAACAACTTAATATAAATAAGGAATAACCAGAAAAGGCAATTATCTTCTATATAGACGGCTCATTAAAGACAAACAGGACAGCAGTAGCAATGGGGGCAAGCTGGCTATGCATCTAAGAAAATATGCCTAAAGTAATATTTGAAGGATACTGCAGAATAGAGAAATGGCCCTCATCAACGAAACTCGAGTTAGCAGCAATCCTTCTTGCACTCCTAACTGTTCCACAGAGATGCGAAGTTAAAATTCGAACAGATAGTGCAACAGCAATAGCAGGGCTAATGAAGCAGCCTGGACTCCAAGAGAAGAAGAAATAGGCAAGGTCAAAAAACATTAATATTAGAATAGATATCTTAGAGATAGTTAAAGTTAAGCATATAAAGTTAGTACTAGAGAAGGTAAAAAGTCATAGCAGGGAGCAATGGAATGATAGGGCAGATATTCTGGCAAAGAAAGGGGCAGAGATTGGTCTGGTCGCAAATGTAGCATCAGCCTATAACAACTGGATAAGATTCCAGTGGCAATGGAAAGACATCCAAATCGAATCAAGCCCAAGAAAATTTTTTAAGAATCTTTTTCAAGCAAGGACAGCAGCAAGTTTAAGTTTATCTCACTTAAGCAAGTTAGCAGGAACAAAAGAGGAGGGAAAAAAATTGGAGTGAAATCTTTTTTGGTCCCATTTAAGTGACTTTACCAGTTACAAATGCACATCTTTTAAGAAAAGTAAAAAGCTAAGTTTTTGGTTCAAAGTAATTATGGATGAGCTGCTAATGCTGCGAAAGCTACAGCAAAGAAAACCAGAGATTTATAATGCAGTTGATTTCAAAGTGTGTAATAGTGGAAATAAAGAAACACTAGATCACATATGGGTATGCGAGACACAAGAACCCAACTGGCAGAACATAGAAGCAGTAGCGACAGAGATAGTATGGAACAAATTGCCTGAAGAGACAAAAAGCAACCTAAGTCTAAACAGCTTGAGAAAGATCTTAATCGGAACTAGCAAAGAAGAAAAGATACAAGCTAGAGAAAGTCTAGTAAAAGGTTTATGTAGAAATGAAACATACAAGAATTTAGAAGATGCGTTAAAATCCAAGAAGATAGTAGACAAGTGCCTAAAAAACATTTTCTATATCTTCAGAAATAGGTGTTTTGATTTTATATGGAAGGAGAGATGCTACAAGGTAAATCGATAGGAAAGACAAGAAGGTATCACAGCGAAGCAGAAGAGACAAAAGACAAGACCAAGAAATATACGCAAAGGAAAAGAAAGCACAAACTGCCCGGTAGAAGTAAGAAGCGCCCATCTAAAGATGAAAGAGAAGATAGATTAAAGAGAATTCAGCAGAAAGCAAGAGAGGTTAAAAAGAGGTGGGATGATGCAATCGAGAAGATGATAAATAATGGTTCGAAGCCGTTCTGGTTTGGCTCTTAACGGGGCTGACAATGTCTTCTACTCTATATATAGAGTAGTGCGACAGGTCGCATCTAGGTACTCGAGAAGCAACCAGATGATGCCGGACCTATTTATTGTAGTATAGATAAATAACATGTGTAGTAACATATGTAAAAGTAATTATCTAGTAATAAAGGTACCGACAAGACTGTCAAAGAGTTTAAAAAAAAAAAAAACAAATTTTCAAGTAAATTATAAGAATTTAAAGTGATTTTGCCTTTGTTCGTATGGTGATATAAGATGCCCAAGTCTATGATATTATTGATGATGATATCGTCGATTCGGCTCAATCCCAGTCTCGTCCCAAATTGTTGTAACAAACGACAACAAAATTGACCACTCCCTTGATAATTTAATATTATCCTTGAAATTGCTGGGTCGCTTTGCTGGACATGCTTTTTAAGAAAAGCTTGGCAAAAGCTGTTCAGTAACTTTGCTACGATGTGACGAACGCCTCGGTGATGTGATATATTTTGCAAACTAAAGTTTGCAAAATATCTAACATTAAATCTCATTTTCATCACATTTCACAAAGTTAACTCTTCTTCAACCAACATTTAATAAAAATTATATTAAGTGTAATAAAAAAAAATGTGTTTATTTGTTTGTTATTTTAATGTTAAGATCGCGAAGATCAAATTTACAACTATTTTTAAACTTAATATTTTCAACATTTGTTCCTGGATACAGTAATTTTAACAGCAATTTTTTGCTCTTTTCATCTATAATGTTGTCTTTTTCAATAATGAATTTATACTGTTTGATAAAAGGTTTGTAAGAATGATTGATTAAAAACTTTTTACTTCTTGATATTCTAACTTGCAAATATTCTGTTATATGCCCGTTATCATCGGGAAACATCAAAGGTCTTCGATAATTCATGGTTTTATCTTCCCTATACCACCAAAATTCTTCTTTTTTCAATAACTTATCATTAGAGATAGAATTAGTATCAGAAATAGAATCTGAACTAAGATTATCAGATATTTTGTTATGCTTGAAAAGTGCATCAGTGATAGCAGACCCAGCAATTTCAAGGATAATATTAAATTATCAAGGGAGTAGTAATATAGTGAGAGTTAGCATGATATAAGGAAAACAAATGAACAGATGATGCACAGATTGGAGTCCCTCTTACCTTTAATATTTCTTCAAAAAAAAATATAAATTACGTTTAATGAAAAATGAAGGTTTATATAGTTTTTTAAATATGATAAAAATTATGGAAGTTGTTAAATTATATTTAATTTTCTGGTTGATAATGAAAAGCAGTTGCCGGTTTCGTCTGTAGAAACTGGCAACCAAAACTTTATTTAAATAGAAAATGAAATTTAATTTAAAAAAAAATAAAAGAAAATAAGAAATAAAATTTTTAATGCTAAAAATACGTGAGATGGTTTCCCACCAACTGGCACTCCTCACAGAGAGTGTGAATATGAAGATCTTTGATGCCACTGAAAGTGAGGATGGAGGCTCGTGAAACACATTTATTCCCATATTCACACTCTTGATGAGAAAGGTAGTAACGGTTGAAGCTGATGCAGTATGTAAACGAAGCACATTCAGATTTCTCATAATTCGGTAGATCGGCCACAGGAAAGAGAAGAAGAACCCCACCACGCGGCGCTTTTCGAAAGAATTTAAATGGGTACAATTGTCAATAATCAAAAGGGAAAAGCTTGCGGCGTGACTATATATCACTGACAAATTTGACCCAAATAAAATATTTTCGCGTTTTCATACTGAATTTCAATTGGCAAAGATAATTATATGTTTTAGGTGGAAGAAAGGAATGCTCATCATGCTCCTCGGTTATATGGGGGTGTGGAGCGTACATGTTAAAAATTCGCAAATAGAACTCGTACCATCTTCTGGCTACGTATTTTAGTTGCTGGAAATAGTAAAACTCCTTATTCGGAATGAAAATCAAAGGTTTCAAGTAAAGCAGAATCTCATGAAAAAGCTCAGACGGTAGATCATTAAATCGATTTGGCCTAGTAGAACACGTGCTCCTGGATGAACGTAGCATCAGTATCGAGTTTCTTGACAATTTCAATAATCACGAGAATTTCACAATCACGTATATATTCAACAGATACAGAATATGTAAGGTTTGGTGGATGTATAGATGTGCCGGCAGATGATATAGCCCTAGCACGATTAGAATGCGTTGTCATCAACTGATCAAAAGCCAAAGGATCGAACTCGTTATTTTTTAGATAGTTAAGCAAGAAAGAAGATTGCTGGTTTCATTCATAGAAACTGGCAATCTCAACATAGTCACTCATAGATGTAATATTCTTATCAAATACGATATACTTGAGCCATATTTATTGTAATATGATGTTTTTTTAAATAAAAATAAATAACAATAAAGTTGATATATAAAATTTTAAATTAAAAAAATAATAAAATTAATATATGAAATTTGAAATTAATATATATTTATATTTATATTAAAAAAATATACATGGGTACTTATTGCTCTTTTCAAATTATGAGGCAGGAGAATTGCATATCGACTATTCGCGAAAAAGTGAAATAGCAAGACTTACAAAGCTTATGATAGTGAGAAAGAGAATAACTGAGCAAGTCTATCATGTGGTTTACAGAATGCCCAGAACAACCAGGAATCTGGCACCTGTTAAAGATCAAAGACATGCGACAAAATATCATCTTCCAACAACGGTCACATCATTTCTTTCCAACATCCTGATGTCTTATACAGATCAAACGCTCAGACCTGCTATAAGGTGAAAAACACTGATAGAAAAATTTCGTGCATGGTTGAACTTGCTTGGCAAATCAAGCTTGGATTTTACAATAAGTATTTTGGCATCTTTCACAATAATTGCAAGGCTTTCTTCGATTACAACGGTATGCATCCCAATTGGAGTGATTAATAATACATAAATGGCAAGGAAGGTTCTCAAAGGTTATATAACGAGGTTGCCCTGTTTTCCTCGCAATCTGAAGTGACGTGAAATTATAAAGAAATGGATTTCGATGCCCAATATCATTCTCACTAATCCAAACATCTCGAACAGGATTCGGAAACATGTAGCGTGTGTATATTTTATGAATGTGTTTACAGGTGAATGCATAAGATAAGATATCATCATAATAGAGCAAATCGAAGATCCTGTGATAGATCTAAACAGGAATTCTCTCCATCATAGGCAATAGCAATTAAACAGTGGTGAATAAAACAAAAATAAATATCTTTAAGATTACAACAAGCATACTAACAATCTTGTTCGTTGAGAAAGATTATCACAGGACGCTTGAATCTTGGCTAACCAGATTGAACTTGAAGAATGTAGCCAGGAGAAGAGTCCTTTTTAAAACAATTTTCACAAATGTAATGATAATGACCAATGGGAGAAGAGCACAAAGTGCAGCTTAATATAGAAGGGACAAAAATCAACTCACAGGAATCAGATGATTGGTGACAAAAGTGGCAAGAAGTCGTAAATATATCTTTAAGATTTTTTAGCGTGTACTTAAACACATATCCACCATAGCTCTCCAAAGGATTCTTACAATAGATCTGTGAAGTTCTTGAGTACAAAATTCATTTTTGTTTTCAGGAGCTGTTTAGATGGAAATTTATATATCGATTACGTGTCAAAGATTCAAATGATAGGACCTTGATAGTTCGATAAGAATAATAGAAATAAAAAATGTGCTTCCAAGAGTTCAGATGGAGATAGAAATACGTGGTGTTAAAGAAACAGGAAATGCGACGATTCTTGAACATCTTATATTCTGTCAAGTGGGAAAAGATCATGTAGCAAATCTCATGTGAAAAATTCATCATTGTAAAAAAAAAATACATCGATAACCATATAAACGGTGAAAAATCACTATTCATGCGGTTGTGCATATTATTGTTTATTAAATATTTACAGATGTACAAATTAAAATCATTAGTTACTGATAGAATAGTTGTTATATTAAAAAAAAAGAATTAATGTGTGAATATAAATTATTTATCCTTCGATTGAGGCAAGAAATAATAGTCGATGCGTGATTTCTTGGATGCAGAAGCCTGGGAAGATGATGATTTACGCTTCTCAGAAAAAATATCACTAACTTGGAATGGGATTGAGTCAACATGAAGAGTGAGATCTCTGTTTAGCTTGGATTGCTTGAACTTGTCAGAAATTTCTCGATAAAAAGAACCAATTATTTTATCAGCCTGCACAACATTACAGACAAAAATACTGGCACAAAGATCCTTCAGAGTCTTGAAATAATAAAAAAGATCAATCTTTTGTGTCAAAGGGTCATACTCTGAAACCATGCACATCTTGCGTCCTATTCAGGCTTTAGGGTCCGGATGCTCTAACACATAGTAGTAGAAATGACCTGAATCAGTGGATTTCTTTTCAACCTCACGCTTGGCCACGAAATTGATAACCATCTTATTCCTCTTTTTGATGATCACATGTCTATTATTCCAATAGTCAAGAACAGACAACGGGGCATAGACAGGGTTATACTTCCTATTCAATACGAAAAGATCAAGATCATGTTGAGAAGTTCAAATGTAGCAAATCAAGATGTCAAGAATGACCTGCTTGGGGTCACGAAAATTGCTTATAATAAAGTGATTCGAGTCGAACTCTAATATGGACCAAATTATTTCCTCTCCAATGGTCTTGTAGAACTTGGAAGCGCTATGCTTGATCAACTTGAGGCCTTTCAGGTAAAGTTTTGGACTTTCAAAAGATAGTGCACATTCGTGGATAACACCGCAATAATGCTTCTTCTTGAAAAATCTGGCAGGGCAAAGTATCTTCTCATAGACAAACGTGATATAATGTTTTTCATGTTGTCGTAGATAGTTGTTTACAGATCATTCGAGTTGCTCAGAAGCTATTAAAGTTTGTTTGATCTTTTTTTCAAGGCGTTGTGGTAACGATTCAAATTCAGAAGTTAGCTCGTCAAGGTGAGACTTGAGAAGAGTAAAGAAGAACGAGTTAGTGTCCCCATAAACCACATGGTAGCCCTGGTCTCTCACATAATCAATGGTCTGGCATAAAGTAGATCTACAGAAAGCAGTGGCCGAGGAGGCAACATACTTGTTGTAAATAGGTGAGTAGGAATAACCGCTTGTGCCGTAGATAGAGTTGGCTATCAGCTTGAGCACGTTGGAGAGCACAGTATAGTAGGGTAGCAAAATAGCATCTTGCTTATACTGCTTTATCTTCTTCTTAACCTTAGAACGTTCCTCCAACAATCGCTTGCACATCAAGGCCATCAATTCCATCTCTGACTCCTGGTCATTATGAGGCAAGAATTTGCCATATACCCTTTTACAGTCAGTGACTATGATCAAAGAAGGATCAGTAGAATCGATAGGAACACAGGTGTCATTGGATATGTTGTTCTGTATGATTGCTGAAGGGTAAAATGAAGCAACATTAAGATCGGCCACGGGTTGAAATTCGTCTAACAGAGATGTGTTATCAGGATACAGATTGTTGATCTCAAGAACCAACACTCTCTCATACTTGTCAGATACCTCGATAATGCCCTTGCGTATCATAGACATAAGCATATGATAACGGGAAGTGTAGCGACCGTAGTAATTAGTGACCACGATACCCACTGCATTAGTGAAAATGTTTGATATAGTGAGGCAAGATAGCTTGGCAATTTGAATATAATCCCCGATTATATTGCATCGTATCATGAGCTCTTGTAATCACAAAGTATCCACTGAACAATAGAATACAACATCAACAGCATATCTTTCAAGGGTCGATGTATCCACACAAAAAGATGTCAAACATGTTTTCTCGGGTATCTTGCAAAGTTTTGAAAGTTTTGCAGATAGGTTGGCAATGTGAGATTGATCGTCTCGAAAAAGGATAGAAATAATGTATACGAACATGGACCTCGTGTTATTAGATGATTCCTTGGGAATATACGGGAGATTGATCTTCCCTCCCAAATGGCATTTTTCAAGCACATGTGCCAACGTGTGTTTATCGCGGTCTGAAATGTTTTCTTGGCCCTGACCAAAAGATCAATATTCACGGTACCCTGGATATAGAAATACTCACATTTCTGCCATTCTAAAGGATTAACTTTGATATCACGATTGCTCAAATTTAACCTGGCAAACTGATATTTCTGCATCTTATCATCAATATCGATATTCATAACCCAAATATCGGTCTCGCGAATGTTTGTATAAAATTTAAATTTCTGGCCCAAGATTGTTTCGGTAAATCGTTCATGGATGCCCAAATGTTTTGATTTGTTTAGAACGAATCGCCAATCAAAATCGCTCATGTTGTAGCCCACCTCAAAATCGGGTTGACACAAGCTGTATAATTTGGCAAATTCTAACAAAAGTTCTTCCTAACTGTTTAGCTTTAAAAATATAAAAGCGTCTGGATCACATGATACTTGATCAGAGTACAGAGAGAAGAATAATGATGAATTTATGTCAAAAAGGAAGAGGTTGTAACGTTGTAATGGTTTGGATTGATTCAACAAGAATATATCAAGCTGAATTATGTAAATATAATCATTATCCTCCTCAGGTACTAGAAAATTGCCAGGGCCGTGGGTGCTTACACACTCTATATCCCAGGATAACAGGAAAAGCTTAGGAACCTCTGTGCTGTCTACAGATTCTATGTCAGAAAAATCCACAGTTATCTGACTGATCAATATACAGCTCATGAGCCGATACCAGCCTACTAGCTCGAAATCATGTTCATGTGCCACCTTTCGATAATAGCAGCTAAGATTATCAGAATAAGTGTTGTAGCGATCTCAAAATTCTTGTATAGATTGATGAACCTCAAGCTCCTCGGTTTCCAGTTTGACAATATTTGTTTTTACCTTATACAATTTTTTTTTCTAATTATTAATTTCTTGTAATCGATTGTTTAGCTCATCTGATCGGTTCTTTATCTCCTGCAAGGCCTTATGACGAATGCTGTGATTCTCAAAATAGAGGCGGAGAAAATCGTATTTATATGGAGAATCAAAAGGTTGGCACTTTATGGTCTCATAGCTAGCCGGTTTAAATTCTTCCAAATAAGAGTCGATCAATAAGAAGTCCTTTAACTTGATATCGAAAAAACATCAGGTTCCTTCACATCGATAAATATCTTTTGGCCATTGGTACAAACAGCATAGAGACAAAGCGTATACTCTTCATAATGAAAATCTAGCACATCAATTGCGTCATAAACAAAAAATAAATTCAGATCAGTCAATGGAAAATCTTTGATTAGCTGTGCACAAAGAGACATTGTTTACGTAAATAATTTTTTATTCGGTATTGGAAATACTGAATAAATTACATATTGATAAATAGATAAAATAAATTTTTTTTAAAAAAAAATAAAGAAAATTGGACGTAAATTATAAAACTCTTCTCTGAATTGTTCAAACTGCTTATTAAGTTGATTCAATAATCTGATTTAATATCTGATTTAATATTTGTAAAGCATGTTTGTACCATGTAGATTAATTCCATCTTCGAATCATCTAATAAAAGTTGCTTGGGCTATTTGAAAATTTTATTGAAGGTGTGCTGCATTGCTTTAAATTCAACCTCTAACTAAAGCCGATGATCTATGATACGTTCCATTTCAGAAAACGAGTAGTTAAAATAATAAGAAGAGAATGCGTTGTCATACACCTGCGAATAATAGACGCCAGGGTAGTTCTCCCGCTACATAGTAGCGTACTGTTTAAACTTATAATATTATTAATATTATACTTATTTATATTCAATAGATTTATATATTTCAATTAATTTTAATTGATTTGATATAATATATTATCAATCATCATAATTTTTTTATTTATCTTATATGATATATTTAATATATTATTCTAAATTAATTCAAACTAATGTAAATTTATTTAAATTATTCTAAATTAATTCAGTCTTTTTTTAATTTAAATTTATAAAATATTATTATATATTTTTAATATTATTAAAACTTATTTATATTTGATAGATTTATGTATTTTAATTAATTCTAATAGATTTGATATAATATATTATCAATCATCATAATTTTTCTATTTATCTTACATGATATATTTAATATTTTATTTTATATTAATTCGAACTAATGCAAATTATTTTAAATTATTTTAAATTAATTTAATTTAAATTTATTATATGTTTTTAATATTTTTAACACTTATCTATATTTAATTGATCACCCTAACCCTTTAATTGATGGTCCTAACAGACATACTACTACTTTTAAAATTATACAACTTTTCAAATCTCTA